>JAZGTI010010097.1:0-18049 GCA_036877585.1 Botia kubotai
AAATAAGTGTTCAATAAAACTCAGCCTTGTGAAAAGTTTGGAAATTGTTCTTTTGTTAATTGAGCTACTGATTAAATTCGTACTTTTTAAAGGGGTGTACTCATTTATGCTGAGCACTGTGTGTATATATATATATATAATGCCTTTTAGAAAGTAATTAAATATTTCCTGAAATGTGCATTTATAAATTCTGGTTAAAATATATACAATATAACAAGACTAGACTTCATCTTAAGCTATTACACAAAATAAATTATTTAAAACGGTATTAAAAGTATTTAAAACAGCTTTGTTTAAAAACTGCCAGAATTAATGTAATTGCGTTTTAGAAGCTTTGCGATGGCAATATTGTTGAATGTAATCATTATCAAACATGTTTTATTTTGTGTATGTATAATATACAGGCATTTCAATACCTTTGTTCTTTGTTCTCTTAATAGAATTCTTGTTTATTTGTTGAGGCGATTTGATGCTGTTAGTATGGCCTATTAGGAAGGGCCATGTTAATTAGCTATTAGAATGCACTGTGGGTGATGTTCCCTTACCCACTCTCCAATGGACACAGCTGTTTACGAAGCCATGTTCAAATCAACAATTTTCTCTCATTTAAACAACGCTGCTAACACATGACTGGAACTGAGATTGCAGCCATTGACATAACTAAATATAAACAGATGTGAAAACAGGAGGATAAGGACCTGCATTAAACCTTCATTAGAGATAGCAACCAGAACGTGGAGGTGAACACTCTCCGAGAATTAGGCCTGGAGCATTATGATTTATGATTTAATCTCTGATGGTTGTTGCTTTGACTGTCTCTAAACTTCAGACTCTGTTTTCTATCTGCACACTAACCTGACTGCAGGGCTGCTAATGGAATTTTTGTCTTGGAATATCGGAGAGGTCATAGTTGTGCTTTTTATTTTCCAAAATTTGAAACACAAAAAGGATTAACATGAAATACTTTTCTGACTTATTACTTTTAATTTTTTGAAAATGCACATACCTGGTCTCCTTGTGCATGAGTAATTAGTATCTTATTTTAAAATAATGTGTTTATAATCATAGTTTTCATATAGTGTCTTCATAAGCTTTTATTAAACTGTAATAACTGAAAAAATAATTCTTTTTGCATGACATAAATCCCGCTTACATTTCAACACACTCTCCCTAAACACTTGCCCGCTGATATGAACCATCATGTTTAATGAGCCAATCAATTCCAGATGGAAACAATCAATCATCAGATCATCTCCAAATGCAGATCTGAGAAGTAGGAGACTTAAGTAAAAGTTTCTAGTTGTTCTCCATCTAATCGCATGACTTTATTGTAGAAATGTCGAGATCTTGGAAATTGATAACTTTGCCGTAGTACCTTTTTACAAGTCACTGTGACTGGTTCCAGTGCTGTTATGGTCATATATGAGCACTCCTGGAATGTTCTATCAAATTAGAATACTGGATCTAACTGTTAAATCCCATAACTAATATCCCATATCTTGTTCCAAAGCTTCTTTCCATGCTTATAAAACAGTAATTCTTACCTCAGGCCCATGAGTGTCCCACCAGTGTCCTGCAGAGTTTAGCTCTAGAGTTTAGCTTTTTATAGTCACAATATATCACAAATATATCATTTCGTTTACCTTATTTGTAATTGTGCTAAATGTTACTGTATTCATACACAGTTCACAAACTGAGTCACATCACACAGTTAATAGCAGGGGTTTAAACTTACCCATCTGTGACGGCCCACAGATATTTTATTTGATCTGTCTTTTTTTGGACTTTATGAAATTCATAAGTTTGTGTTGATCAAGTCTCATTGGCTGTTTTGAGATCTGATGGTTGGTTAGGCTTTAATGATGTGTCATTAAATTATTAGGTTTTGATTTTTACCTTTGAATACAGCCTTGCATTAACGTTCTTGGTAAAATACCACCTCTTTGGAGAGCATCTGTAGCCTGCTGTTGATTACCACAGAAAATGATCTTGACTAACTTGTTCCTTACTTTGTAAAAACACCACCAAAAAGAAGAAATCACTAAGCAAAGTCAGATGCTGGGAAGTGTTCAGACTGGCCACAGTAAAGCCTTGTCAGGTATGATCCTCATTTTAATTAATTCCTTCCCATATACACAATATAATTGCATGTGCATTAGCTTATGTAATGATCACATCTAAATGAAGGCTCACTGAAGAATTCTACAATTATTACAAAAACATTTTAAAACAGACCTACCATGCGCTTTGAGGTTAAGTGTTCATACAGTATAAATTCTTCAGAAGAAGCCACAGGTCAGTGTCATTTTAACGTTTTGTAACATTTACACATTTGTCAATTTACAAGGTTTTCGTGTTAATTAGTTTGTGTGTTCATAGTTTTGTGTGCAAGCCCTGTTACCACATGATCTTTTTACCCATGTTAATGATTACACATAAAGTCACACACCTAAAGTCATAACAAATAAAGGCTGACCAGCAACATACTGTAGCAAAGCTGCAAGTAGTTTAGCTTAACAACCACAGTTTAGTGCAGTATAAAAAAAAGCCAACAGCTACATTAACTGCAGACTATAGTTCATTCTCCACTGCAGCTGTTACACAAACCTGTTGCCCACACTCAAAAAAATGATTCTTCTTGTTATTGTAACTCAATTGTTTCTATTTAAAGTTACTCCGTTCAACAAAGCATTTTGTGTGTGTGGTTGTCAAGTAATAATTCATAAAAAGGCAAGATGTGTAACAAATTATCAAACTGTATTTGTTAAACAAGCATAATAAACAGTGTTTAAAACAGTTTCCTCAAGATTACATTCAAGAGTCTTTAGACTTGTGCTAAGGCATTACCATGGTTTTCAGCTTCAATGCATTATATTAGAATAGTCAACAAATATTCCTTTAACAAAGTATTTTCTGAGAAAAAAAAACAATTTGACACTTAAGGTCAGAAATGACAGTTTGCAGACTAATTGAGGTTCTGGTCAGAAATCAGTTCTTTTCGTCGTTTCCACTGTCACATTCAGGCATTCCTTTATTTCGGCCAAATTCAGGCAGTGATGAAGTAAGCAACCGTCATGAACTGCATGCTGTAATAAAAACATAAAAAAAACTAATAACAGATACAACGTTAAAATTTCTGCAACAGTGCTGCCGCCATGATCCTTTTTCACGCTGTCTTCATCAAATACGTTAGAAATCGTCACATCCGGTTTCTGAATGGCGAAATAAAACCCTTTCTGTTACTTTACCAATTCATAATTAAGTAAAGTGGATAATTAAACAGTTTAAGTTATTTAAGCACAATACACTAGTGTTTTGGCGGTTAACCATATATATGTACGTTGTTTTAATAAAAAACATTTAAATAAAACGAACAGTGGCACAAAACCATTTTTTGAGTGCACTGGACTGGTCTGCAGTTTTACTTACACTTTAACAGCTTATTACAATTAGGCAAGATACTTAACTGAACTGTATTTGTACAGTAGTGAGCTGCAATTACACTCTACTGAACCATAATCAATTGTACTACAGTTGACTACAAGTACACTTTACCTAAATGTAGTTGTACTGTATGATCAGACAGTAGTATGTTTTAGAGTACAGGTTTCCATTGGGCAGTACAGCATAACTGTTTCCAACAGTAATACTTTAATCATACACCAGTTTTACTGCAGCTCATTATGGTAAGCGAAAACATTCTTATCAGTGATAAAAAATGGCCAGGATTCAATAGGGGACCGTAGCTAAGAACATACTTTATATTTTTTAAACCACAAACGCAGAAAATCCCCTATATGTATGTATGAAATTTGCAGAGCATTTGGAGGCTATCACATGGGTAAAAGATGGAAATCCTGTTTTTACATTTTAAAATTTCTCTTTAAATTCAGTATCTGAACTCAGGCCCCCTGACTACCCCCCACCCCATTTTTAGCCCTGATTCTCATTTATATTTTTAGGTTCAGTACTTTGATAGGGTGTGCCTCCAATGTGATGCCAATTTGATGTAACTACATTATGCAAGCATGTGTGGCTTAAATATATGGGCATATTTGTAAACAGACTGAGTGAAAGTTAATGGGTATTTTAAACCCATACTGTGCCAGTATGCAAGAGTTGAGGGGTCCCCTGTCATTCCTACACTGCTTTTCATCTCTTCGTCTCTCACAGGGGAGCGCTCTGGCTCAGCATCACGTCCTCGCATGGGGGGGCAGGGCAGTCATTTGTGACAGAGGGCTACTTATTAAATTATGTACACAGAAGGGTTCATGTTAGGCACTGTCATAGTGTGTTACACAGATGAGCGCTCTGTGTACTACACTACATCCATCCCCCCACACCAACAGAGGACCAATTACTTCCAGTGTTCAGATGAGAAAGACATCAAAGAGCTTTGCATACGCTACTTGTAACAGATAATTGAGGGGGTATGTAATGCAACCTGTCAGGAACATGTTCAGATCTTATTACACAATCAAATAAATAAAAAAAGTATATTTTGCTTAAAGAAATTAAGGAAATTAATTATTATTGTTAAGACAATTAAGCCCTCCTAACCCCTATTCAATTCAATTCACATTTATTTGTATAGTGCTTTTCACAATGTACAGTATTGTCCCTATTCTTATGCACTAAATTGTAAAGGGGTGCTGCCTTTAATTTATGATTTAAATAATAAAAAAGACATTGTATTACAGTATTTTTTTAATGTAATGGAGTGAAACTGCATTACAGTAATAAAAATCTACATTAAGAAAAATGTAAAACTAAAATTTGTAATTATCCTATGACTTTCTAAATAATTATTCAATTCAATTTACATTTATTTGTATAGTGTAATACATACTATCTATAAACTGCTTTACAGAAAATTAAAGTAGTACATTGTTAGACAAGTGGATTATTAGAAGTGATTTTAGAATTTTACAGCTCTAAGGTGGTACAGATTATGCAGTTGGCTAATATTGTGTGTGCATTTAATCAGAAGTAATGATCATCCCAAGTCCTCGCAGAGGTCAGTAAAGCAAGCAAGTTTTTACTACTGTAAAGTCTTGTGCAATATGTCTTAATTTGTGAAACATGCAGCAGCTCTTTCCGATGTTTACACATAAGCTGCAGGTTCATTGTCGCATGTAATATAGTCTCAGATGCCCACGGACTACCCATAGTCCATTAACTAATACTTTATATTGCACACAAAAGCAAAAAACAAACAAACAGTGGTTATTTCATTTGCATGTCATTCAGACAATCACTTTCTGTCTAATTGGGTAGTTTTTGGCAAGAATAAGCTGCAATAAATTTATTCAAAGGTCTGGCTAAGTCCAATAAAGTTTTGAATTTCCTAATCCTTTCTAAAAGCCTCTTTGCAAGACCTTGTCACAGTTTGACAGTTTCACAAACAATATGTGCCAAAATATGCCACTGAATTGGTACTGAAATCATTGAAAAGATCAGGTCGCCTTTAAAAAACTCAGGCCATTTGTTTCTAATGATAATCATTAGATAGATAGTCATGATGATTCTGATGGTTACTCAGATAGAGCTGCAGGTGCTACACACAGTCAAGTAAATGTTTGGCAAAGTTTCCTACATTAAATTTTTTTATCACGTCAAGTGAGCCGTTAGGTGGGCTGAGCTTTTTATTACCCAACAGACATCTCTGACATGAATGTGGGCGTTCATTTGTCAGTGTTTCAGTTTTGTTTTAGGACCAGGAAAGATGTTTTGAGTTACAGTAAGTTACAGTATGTTTTTGTAATACATTACACTTTTACACTTTTAAACGATCAAGAAAATTTTGATTCTTTATGACCAGTAAAGGAAGCAGTAGCTTTATAATAATCTGCACGTTGCTTTGTAATGTTTCAGTAGCCATCATCAAACGTGTCTCTAAAACTGATACAACATCTGATTAGTTTAGGAGGATCAGCATGAATAAAGTTTTCAAGAAAAGCAAAGTCATGAGATGAGGGCAATGATGGCAGCTTTCATGCAGAGCAGGTTTCTTGTGAAATACTTCTTTGGTGATTTTAGTTGGAAAAATGTATAAAGTGTTTACTGATAATAATGCTGTGATTAATGTGGGGCTGGTTACTTCTCATATGACAGAGAGTTCATGTTCATTTCGATTATTATAGGGAGAAAAGAGATAATTATCTATCTGGTTTGTTCTGCTACAGGGTTAAAAGGGCCCTTACACGTTATCACACATCCCTGTAATGCCGGATTAACTCACACCACTAATGTTCTTCTTACTGAGAAAGAGACACACCAATCAAACAACTACATTTCCATAAACATTTGTACTTCTGAAAGTTTTCACCTAAAACTGACCCACCTTTTTCCGCTTTGATAAATACAATTAGAAAGATAACTTCTGTGCTTAGTGTAACATTTATTGTTGTTGTTCAAGGCTATTAGCAGTACATTCACTGCAAAGACAATCCCATCGGAGCAACCTCGGTTAGTTAGGTGCCTTTCTTGGTAGCACAGTGGTTGCAGGGTTTGAACCTAGGACCTTTCAGCCTGCATCTTTAATCACACCTGCCATAGTAAATTGGAAATTTGGTATATGTAAAGCTATGTGTAAAGTATATGGTAAGGAAAATGAAATTAGTCCTTATAGTCTGTTTAAAACGTGTAACCGTCCCACTTACTCTTTCACAAGCAATTAATTTAATTATCCTCCCAGCACTTTATTTGACAGACACTTTATTTGGCTTGAATATTCATGTCCTAGCAGCTCACAGATTCATAATGCATCACTCCACTGAATACCAATAGCCACATTTCCCGCCAAACTCAATCTCACCCTGTGTGCACGCACACTCTGATCGCGCTCATTCAGTTAATTATTTCTGAACCACTGTGCTTGCAGACACAACATCTGCCATTTTAAAAGGCATAAACAAAGCAATCTATTTCTAAACCAACAACAAATGACATACAGCAAGAATTACTGTTTAATAATAGACGAAAAGTTAATTACTATTTCGTAGCACAGGCTGGAGTCTTAATGGAGTTCTTTGTTATATGTCATGTGGGTATCAACTATGTCTCATGGGCTTCTTCATAAACTCCTTAGCAGAGATAAAAATAAAAACAAATGAGACAATTCGTACAGCTATAAAACAATGTGAAAAGCATAACTCAGATAAATTGGTAACATAAAAATTTTAAGTCAGAATTTAGCCAGCAACAATACAGGATTAGTAGAGCACTTTAAGGATTACTTAATATACCTCTGCTTTAAGAATTAATACATATACTTTAAGGCTTAATAATGCACCAAAGAATCATAACTAAATGAGGATAGTCATTTACAGGTAAACTGCTGGTAGATACATAGTACCAGGCCTTCGTTTTATAAATATTGGTTGGTGTTGCTTATAAAAGGATTAAGAAGCTTCAAACATTATCCGGAGTGCTAATTGGTGGTGAAAAGTGCAGTTCTATGGCTCAGTGGAGCACTGACTACTAAATCCATGGTAATGAGTCTCAAATAGTCTCAAATATGGAAACTCAGTCAGTGACCAACTGGAACGCTTGATGAATTTAGAGAAAGTTTTTCTGAACAATAAAACCGACACACTGAGAAACTGACAAATCTAAATAAGTCAGTCATAAGCAGCAGGCCCACATGGAATCTGTACACAGAGAAATCAAACAGCTATCATTCACAAAGTTCTTGGCACCTTTGTTTATTCACACAGCACAAATATGAGTTGCAAAAATTACTAGACACCTTTACTTAGTTTAGGAAAACCTGTTGATGGAAAACTAACATTGAAACAAATTCACAAGTCTATTCTGTAATATCCTGTGTCTAACCTAGATTAATACAGTCAAGGATCCTTGTATAAATAAAGTCTGATGATAAAACGTGCAAATGGATGGTGCTTAGGTGATGATATAACATTGCACGTCTTGATTCAGAGATTGGATCAGAACAGTTGACGTCAATGCTGAGTGACTAAGGACTGTGAAGTTTTTCAGCATATCACTTAATGGGGTTACAGGGAATGTAGGGGATGGTTTAGCCTAATGATGGTTTAGCCTAATAATGAAAGCTTTGGACTAAACCATTTTATCCTATGAATTTGGCAGATATGTCCAACTTACATTGCAATTAGGGTAGGCAGGGTAGGCAATTTTTTTTCCTAAAACATTTTTGTTATGCTAATTGTAAAGTGGTGTAAATATTTTTGTATATAAATATATATCTTGTGTGAAAGGTGCAGGACCATAAAATGTTTATCAATAGAATTTCCTTCTTGATTGTCAAACTATCCATAGTTCATACATTTTGGAGGAGGCATGGGTTTGGAGAGCACTCTGAAGAAAGGGCTTTCAAAGCTAGCTTGCTATTGTTGGTCTCTCTGAAATTGTCCACCCAACCTTTAAGGTAGGGTACATTCTGTCAATATATGCTCTCTCTGAATCATCTGTGTGGCACCAGCTGGTCTTACCTTATGCAACCTTTGCTGGAGACATAATCGACTCACGCTAGTAAGAGCTTGCCAAAAGACGGATGACTGACTCAACACTGCCATCTGCTGTGTTAGGAAAGACCTAGGCTGGTTTTCCAAAAGAAATGGCTCAGGCCATAGGAAGACCACGGCTGTGATATTTTTCTACCAGCTTGTTTTAGTGAGAGCAGGTCCAATGCAAAGAACTGCTGACTTAGCAGGTGTTCCTTTAATGTGTGAAGAGGATCTGCTTACAGACAAAATGATTATACAGTTGATTTAAAAACAAAAAAGAAAATATGCACTTCATAAAAAAAATATTGTTTTAGCAATATTGTTGTTCAACGACCATTCTTCCACACACTGAAGGTAATTAAAAACACCGGAAAATAAACAAATACGTATGTGCAGCTAATATTGTTTAAGCCATTGCAGCTGTTGTGTCTTTGTGTGCTTATAGCAGTCATGTGATATTTCTTCAGTTAAGCCTTTAAAATGAGTCATGCTATGAGGAACCAAGGTGAGAACCTCTCCTTAGAGGACAAACTATGCACTGTGATTGCATGAAAAGGGTTTACCTGACTTGATCAGACCTGTTTACGATGATAAAGCATAGATTACAATGAAAAAGGTAATATTAATATTATTGCATGTGTAGTGTCAAAACCTTTTTCTGATGGAAGATTATAGTAAGTCTACACTGATCACATCTGGCCATCCTTAATTTCCTGCACTGCTCTGCTAGAGTCTGTACTGGTACAGGTAGTTCCACTGTCGGTTGTTACGTCTCAGCTTTAAACAAAGTGTAAAACAAAGTTAAAACAAAGTAAAACATGTAGTTTTGTACTCCTGGCCCAAAAAATATTTAATTCAGTCTAATTCACATTTGGAATGAAGCACGAGCATGTAAATTACACACAGCTGCTGCAAATTTGATACTGAAGAACTTTATTCTAGGGTCCATTACACCAAATAAACCAATAGCCCTTAGTTAGTCATGCAAAGTTAGTACATTCAAAGATTAGATTAAACAAGGTAAATGTAGTCTTATCATGTGGCTTTAACACATGCACACACACACACAGCTAACTGCCTTACCCTAACCAAAACCTAATTCTAACCTTAACCCTCAAACAACCTTTTAAAGGGGTGTTAGAAAGTGAGGACTGGTCAATGTTTTTTTCTTTTTTTTTTCCTCACTCTGTTTGTCTAACTACTCACACTGGTCCTCACAAAGATGTACACACCTCACTATTTGATGTCCTATCATTAAACATTATCATTAAAACAGCGTGATACAAAACCTAACAATTGCACTCAATAATTTGTTGTTCTTTATGTTGCCTTGCCATCTTAGACATATAGTGACAGCTAGCAGCGTCAATGTTGCATTATGCCTAAGGTATGACTACTATTGTAGTCTGCCCCATGAGGTGATCTGCGCCATTTAAAATAAAACATTTAGAGAACTTTTATTTTAGGCTACTGATGTAGATGTAGTGGTCTGTGAGTGTACATTGTTTTTAAACATATTTAAACAATATTATTTAATGAAAAAGACATCGCTAAAAGCAACTTTAAATAGCTATTTTAATTGAGACAGAGCAATTGGTTATACTTTCATGAAGCTTAAATGAAAAACTTTGAATAAAAAATTGTACTGTTGGGAATCGTGGTAAGGGAACAGTTTTGAACACTGACCTGTTTATGTACTTGCTTAATAACTGGTTTTTGTTTATTTTTAAGCCTACGTAATGGATTGCAGCTTTAATGATGTGCACTGATCGAGCACAATAAGATTGAAATGTGTATTATATAAGCAGGTTGATTTTGACTTCAAAGAAAGGATACACATGGGTTTCTCCATTACAACATAGCCTATCCAAACAAAATGTATTTAATTAAAACTGTGTGTGAAACAGCACAATTGTAACACCCCACCAGTTGGTCATAGATTTTCTACAAGACAGGGTTAATATAAATATTTGTACTTATCTGGATATACAAAACATGTTTCATGGTATATAATATACTAGACCGTCTGAGAGGACCATTGAAGGTTCTAAACATAAATGATAAACAAAGAGACAAAAGTCAGCGGTAAGAGGTACAGAGGAACAGCTGTGGCCATGAGATGTGCAATGGGAAACAAATGTATTTGAACCAAATTGCTTAACAATACAGTTTAATAAAATCTGTGTGCAGTGGATTTATCACATACTGATTCCATGTAAAGTAGCAAAAGCCTTACTGCAGTTAGAAAAAAAATGTATGAAAATAAAGGGTCAATTTTTCCTTTCCTTTTAATTTGACTAGTGCATAAGAATTGGAACTTGTGGGACATGTAAGATCTTCACTGTGTAGGCACTTTACTGATCCAGCTGTATGGATGAATACAGGCCGTACAATTGACCAGGAATGTAAGGAAAAACCAGGAGAAAACTTTCACTAGTGTACCTAGCTAGGAAGGAACATCCTAGTAAGGATGTTTTGGAGTGAGATTTGTCTGAACGAACACAATGACAAAGTTGTTGTGTAGGAGGAGAGCTGCACTCTCTAAATTGATTAAACATTGTTCTTTTTGAGACACACACTTCATTTGAAGTTTTCGGGTGTTTGTCCAGCTCAACTATTTTGCAGCGAACAGAATGCAGAAAACGCCCTCCCCCATGAACCGAGTATTAACCTGCATTAGATAACAAGCACAAACAGTTCTCAGAGTTGGTGGGCCAAAGAAAATAAAGCAGCAAAAATTAATGCCACATTCTCTCAAAAAACATGAAAAACACGCTGGGTTGTAGGTGTAAAACAAAAAGCAATCTGTGAATAAAAGTTTTTTTTGTGTCTGTGGTGTGTACTGGTGGTCATTTTGTCCATTAAAGAGCTCCAGAGTTCAAAACACAGAGACGAGAGCGAAAACTCCATACAGCAGGGCACAGGGGTACGCGACCAGCAGCTGCTGCCCATCCATGGCCAAAGCAGAGATGAATATCTTAGAGGCTAAGAAGCTGCACCAGCCAATAATGACAGCCGCTAAAACAATTCCCACCATGCCCCTGAAAGACACAAAAAACATTATTTAGCAAAGCTTATTATAAATGTCTATACTTGAACTGTTTTGATGAATCTAACAATAAACATAAAAATTAACTCCAAAAAAACAGTGACCCCAGTTTGAATACAGTGTGACTACAAAACTGTATGGGGCTATGGGACAGTTACTGTCCATTTATATTTAAATATTTCTTTACAATTACAAAGTGCATAACATTTTTTTAAGTTAACAGATATTTACAATTACTTTATACATATTTCGCACTCATTCCCAATATATTTTTAAACTTATGTACTTACAAGTTATACTATACTTATAGTAATTAAAAGATTAGACTAACTTACTGCAAGGAGAGAAGGACACCAAAACTGGACAGGATGATCATAGGCAGCAGGCAGTACCCAAGAACACTGGCCACACACCCGAACGAGACGCCGGTCATGCTCATAAGGTTAAGCATACAGTACATGGCGAGACACCCAATGGCACTGATGCCATACACATAACCAAACTGGATCTTACCTGTCTGCAACCAGCATGACAAACACAGTGTCCAGTGTCATGTTTAGCATTTAAATGCTCGTGTTTCTATCATCTTCACAACTTTAAGATAACCAGAATATACATTAATTAAAAGATGTGTATGAAATACAAAATGCTTGAGACGTTTATAACTAGGTCTTTTCAAACAAACATGTCTTTTACCAAACGTAATGTTGCTCCAAAAGAATATCATGGGTCCAGCCAGGTCTGTTTCATTCATTATACTGCCATCTGCCGCTTTTAATGGGTGCAACACAGTCTTTTGCCAGATGTGGTCAAATGTGATCCCCAGTTCTGGAATTAAAAACAAAATGTTTAAGTAAGTGGCGTTCAACTAACCACTGCAATGCTGGGATTTTGTGCCAGCACAATCTTATTTGGTTGCTAAGGTGTTCTGGGTGGTTGCTTTCTGACCAAAAAGTCCTACCTCAATATCTCTGTGAGTGGCTTTGCTTTCAAGTGTGATTTCTGGGCATGACTGTGTGCACAGTACATATATTTACATAACATATGACCGCAACTATGTACATATAAGAATGTACACTTATGACAGCAACTGTATACCACAGCAAAGTGTTAGAGGTTAGTTCAGACCCCTAAACCTATGTATTAGCACTATAGCAGTGGTGCAACATTAGCAGGCCTTAACAAGGTACAACATTAGAACAACAGGACAAAATCGATAGGACAAAATTTATCTTGCACTGCATGATAAATGCACTGCCGATCCTTCATGACAACAGTGAGCAGTGGTAATCAGTTAAGCAGCGTGATGACTCCTGGCCCATTTTAAGCACAGCTCTAAAAGCTGGGGAAAGCTGGCTTCACAAAGTCTACCTAACTTAGTGGCTTTAGGATATCAAATACAATGCTTTATTTCTCTTTAAAACAGCACTGAAAACATCCCTTGTGACATTAAAGCAGTGTAACTAAGAGCATATTAATAAACACAGACCGCAGCGGTTAACGACATCATGTTAACCGCACACGTCTTTCTAATAAGCACTTTTGGGACATTCAAAACTAAATATTTAAAATATGTCAAAGACACTAGGGATTTAACAGAACACAGTTCAAATTGGTTTCTTACAAACACACATGCTTGTTTGACTATATTAGTGAGGTCACACATTGGTTGTTATGATATTCATGTTAGTGAGGATATTTGTCCCTCACAAATACAGCTAAACCTATACACACATAATCAAATTTCAACAAATAAATTAAACATCTGTAAAACTTATAATGTAGACAGTGTTTTAATGTGATGGTAAAATAAAACCCTCTCTGATAAGTTCCTCTTAAAGTTTAACTGGAGACATACCAGTTTAATCTTTATTTCAAAAAGTACAAAGTTTACCAATAAAAGAAATGAATATAAGGCTAAATGAATATGATCAAATGGAGTCTGTACTTTAAGAAGATTAGCTAAATTCAGAACTTTAATTGCATAAGTTAAGCATTTAGAACGTCTTGGTTACGTATGTAACCCTCGTTCCCTGAAGGAGGGAACTGAGACGTTACGTCAACATACTCACATATGGGGTCTCGCTTGAGAGCCCTATCACCTTTGAATAGAAAAAAAACACATCAATGAACATTGGCCCGAGAGGAAAGAGCCAATCAGCATTGGGCAAAGGAGTTGTGGGCCCTTGCAGCTCGCTTTCATTCAGGTTTGTGCTGAGGAGCCGAGATGTGTCCTGGTCAATCAGCAGTGAATCAGGCTTGCTGCAAGGGGACGTAAAGTCTCCGTTCCCTCCTTTATGGAATGAGGGTTACATACGTTACCAAGACGTTCCCTTTCAGTGAGTCACATTCGATGTTACGTCAATAAATTGACGTATGGGGTCTCTATGGAAAATGATGCAAGCTGACCCCCGTTACGGGCTAGGAATGCAAGTACGGGCAGGTGAGGCATGCCGCTGTACGACAGCTTCCCTGCCTCCGTAACCTACCCTGCACTCCGCACAGGCAAACTGTCACAGCCCAGCGGAGGGTGCAGAACATGAATGCAGAAAGGCCACCAAGAGAGGGCATATTAATGCATAGGTCTCCTTCCTCTCTTGGTATAGCCATGAAAAGGCTGGGAAAGGGCGCTGCGGAGACCACACCCTGCTCAAAGGAGGTAATGTGTGGAGATGAGGTATAGACTGACAAGGCAGTACTACCTATGGGAAATGTCTCCGTGCAGGTCCTACCTACTGGGATGGCTCACTGTCCACAGAAAATGGCAACAATACAGCGCCAAGGGAAAGACACAGGTTCACCAATAGGAAAATTGTATCATGGAGAATACACGTGGGATTACCAAGGAGGAAATCACTACACATGGGGCACCTAGCCCAGCACAGGGGTGACTGTGGCACACACACAAGTACTGGGCCTGGTGTGAGGCTCCATTGCTGAACCTGCCAGTCGACGGGTGCTGAAGGAATCACAACATAGGGTTTACCATTGGAAAACCACTGTGAAGGAATACGAACGCCTATTTCCCCCTATCAGAGGGGGGAGGCAATGCAAGCGAAAACACAAAACACGTCTTTCTGCCAACTAGCTAGTGAGACCCAACACACAGGAGGATGGGCTCCACCCTGAGATTGTAAAATCTTGCAAGGGTGGTAGGTGTCATCCAGCCCACAGCTCTGCAAATGTCTGCTAGAGGGGTACTTCCAAGAGGGCACAGCACACCTTCTGAAGCTCTGAGTATGGTCCATATAAATGCGCAGGGCGTGAACGGGACTCAAAGGGCTGGGTCTGCCTCCTCCATGAGCAGCGCTTGCAGGTTTTACCACCTGCCCTTAAAGGCATGGTGGTGAAGTACACCAAGTGATGGCAGCCACTATCCAGTGGACAAACCTCTATTGATAAAATGGCCTTTCCCTTCCGGCGAGCTCAGAGCAGACAAAGAGCTGATCAGAGCTTCTGAAGCTCTAAGTATGGTCCATATAAATGCGCAGAGCGTGAACGGGACTCAAAGGGCTAAGTCTGCCTCCTCCCTGGGCAGCGCTTGCAGGTTCACCCCCTGCCCTTGAAGGTATGGTGGGAACCTTGGGCACGAAACCAGGCCTGGGTCTCAAGATAACGTGAGAGTAGGCAGGCACAAACTCTAGGCACAAGTCGCTGACTGACATTGCCTGCAGGTCCCCAACAATCTTGATAGGGGGGAGCCGGTCAGGAGCGCTGTCCTGAGAGACAGACTCTTCAGCTCGAAAGGGGCTCCCCGTAGCCCAGAGAGAACTACGGAAAGATCCCAAGAGGGAAAGAGGGGCAGCCTCAGGGGGGGTCAGTCCCCGGGCGCTCCTCAGGAACCAGATGACCAGCTCATGCTTTCCTAAATACTTACCTTCTACTGCTAGGTGATGGGCAGCGATAGTGGCCATGTGTACGACCTTCAGGGTGGAAGGGGACAACCTCCATTCCAACCCTTCCTGCAGTAAGGAAAGCACTGAGTTGATCGGGCAAGTGCGGGGGTCTTGTCCCCACCTGGTGAAAGGAGCCTCTGCGTCCCATCCAAGAACCATACCTGGAGGTTCCAGAAACTGGGCGTGGGTACCAGATAGTGCCCCGTCCCTAAGAAAGGTCCTTCCCCAGGGGAATCTGCAAGGAAGGGGTTGTCGCAAGGAGCTATTAGATCCAAAAACCAGGTCCGGGTGAGCCAGTATGGCGAAACCAGCAAGACATGTTCAGGCATTGCAGCAATGACCATGCGCGCTCATTGGAGAGGCACGCCACCATTGTGACCAAGTCTAGCTCCATACCGAGAAAAGAGATGCCCTGTGTTGAGGAGGGCTCGCTCTTTTCCCAGTTGACCTGAAGCCCCAGGTGGCTGAGGTGGCGGAGCACCAGGTCCCTGTGTTCGCACAACTGCTCCTGAGAGTGGGCCAGAATGAGCCAGTCGACGAGATAGTTGAGAATGCAAACGCCCACTTTCCGTAATGGGGCAGGGGCAGTCTCTGCAACTTTGGTAAAGATGCGGGGGGACAGGGAAAGTCGAAGGGGAAGACCTTGTACTGGTACGCCCGACTCTCGAACGCAAACCAAAGTGACGTGGAAGTACGCATCCTTCAGGTCAATTGCTGTGAACCAAACATTGGGACGAATGCATGAGAATGCATTTTTGCGTGAGCATCTTGAAGAGTAGCTTGCACAGGGACCAATTCAAGACACGCAGGTCCAAGATTAGCCGCAGCCCACCTCCTTTTTTGAGCATGATAAAGTACGGGCTGTAAAACCCAGACCTCATCTCGGCTGGAGGGACAGGCTCTGTTGCGTCCCTCGCAGGACCGAAGCATCGCTGTCCACTACTGAAGTAGAGAGGATGCCTCTGAACCTGGGCAGGCGCCTGAGGAACTGAATCGCGTAGCCGAGTCTGATCGTCCTCAGGAGCCAACGAGGCGGGCTGGGGAGCGCTAGCCAGGCCCCCAATCTCCATGCAAGCAGCACCAGGGGGCGAGAGACATGCCCGAAAAAGTGCCAGGGCCAGGCTCGAGCCAAAGAGGAGGCTGAGCTACTAGCCATGACAGAGAGGCGGGAGGCGCGCGAGGAGGCAATGCGTCCTGCAAACGCAGCCTCCTATGCCTTGGCGAAGGATCTTTAAACCGCAATCGATCAAAATAGATCTGGCCTATGTACGACTGCTGCGGTTGCATCATCCCCAGACCCACAGAGCAGCCCATTGGCTGGAAGCAATCATAACTGACCATACTGCCTGCCACAACAGAAAACAGGTTTACAGCCATGATTAGATGAATGAAAGGGTTCAAGTATTCTCATTCACCATGCAGTGAAAATATAATAAGATAACGTGATTAGTATTCAAAATTCACTCTATATAGAATAAAACAGTTTCTATAAGCTTTGATATGGTTGGAGTCTTTATATCATGTGAGCGTACACCTTAACATACAAATGCATAGTGCTAGCAATGGAAAAGTCATGGATTCAAATCCCAGGTAATGCATATACAGAATACACTGTAAATTGCTTTGGATAGAAGTTTTTGCCAAATGCTAAATGTATTCAGTATTTTAAAAGTAACACTTAAGTAGATAGATTTTTGTATACATCAAACATCAAAATCTGATCATTGTTTAAAACTTTGCTCAAATAACAATGACATCAGAACTCTGTGCAGGTAACAATTTTTTAAGATATAAGTTAGGATATAAACCTGCTATAAGGGTCATCAGGGTTACTGTAGGCATATCCTCCCTGACTCTGGTCCTCTACACTGTAACTAGACTTGTAGAAGTCTGTGTTGAAACGGTCGAACCCTGACATGGCAAGCAGACTGGAATACATAAGGCAACAGAAGTAAACAAAATTATATTATAAATCTATATTTTCTTTTACATGTACCTTGGAGTAAGAAGTTCAAGAGCCTCCTGATCATAGGAGCTTTAACTAATAGCCTTAATTGTGTTTCCTGTGTTTAGGATGTTGTCAAAACACAACAGTCCTATGACAATACCCTTAAAAAAATACACTTATTCATTACTGTGACACCATGTCCCCACAGCGAAACGTATTGCTCTGGTACCATATTTATAAAAAAAACATTAAATGATCAACGTACATGCCCAAAAACGAATTACTTGCAATCAAACAGTGCTTAGAAATTAAATTTGTATTAATATATTAATGTACTGTGATACGTTTTGTCAGCAAACCAATATAGCGTAGAGAGAAAATAACAGCAGAACTTCCGGGTCATGGCAATAATGACGTCAGGTTAACCCTCTGGGGTCTGAGGGTGTTTTGGAGCCCTGGAGAAGTTTTGACATGCTCTGACATTTGTGCTTTTTTCAGGTGCTTATAAACATATAAATGGCCAAAGTCTGATAACGTCTTGGTTACATATGTAACCCCCGTTCCCTCCTTCAGTCAAGTGACTGACGTATGGGGTCTTGCTTGAGAGCCCAATCATCTTCGCGTAGTAAAAAATCGCGCCAATGGGCATCGGCCCGAGAGGAGAGAG
>JAZGTI010010098.1:475-18048 GCA_036877585.1 Botia kubotai
CCACCCTCCAGCTAAAAATACTTAATTTTGCTCAAACCTACAATCACACAAACATACAACCAAGTGACTGATCTAAGGTCTGTTTTACTTGTTAAATGCTATTTTTGTTTGGTTTAACAATGAATATTTAATATCTGTCAGTAGATCGGCATAAAAGTGCAACTTCTAGCATCAAACTGTGGTGAGGAAAGATATGCAGATCACAAATACAACCACTAAAGCATAAAATGAGGGGAAGATTCAGGCCTCGGCTCAAGGGATGTTGACTGCTGTTTCCCAAGCTGATACAATTCAAATCTGCCCCAATGAAAACAAATCTGTTATGATCATCAGAGAATCGCTATGTAAATGATAACAGATGCTTTAGAAAGAGCATAATTTCATATAATGAAATGCTCTCAGTGGGGGGTTAACTCACTGAAACAGAGGTTATAGGAACAACAGTGCATGCACAGACATGTATTATGCTTGCAGTGCATGCGTGCTGCAATCAACAGGAAAATCTAAACACCCATGCAACTGATTTACGAGTTTACCGATATTATCTGGAGTGTAATTACGAGAGATTTGTGAGGGATTGCAATATTAACCGATGAACGTAAATGAGAAGTGCAATCGTGATATAAAACAGAAATGTGCTTTAAAAACAAACGCTTAGGGTGAAGCTAATAATTACAATAACTGTATGTATTATATAGTCTATTCTGTAATTTAACGCATGCTTCACAGATCATTATGCCTACAGAAACAATCACTTCATTTCTTATTATTGCTATTACAAAACCACAAATCACACACAGCCGAGATTAAATGAAGACCGATACCGACAAATCACATAAACTGGAGACACTCACCGCCAATGTGTCTGTCAGTGCTGTTTTTATTTGGTCAATAATATTTAATTCCGTCTTCGCTCTTCGACATGCTTGTGTTTACCAACACTGACTCGCTCCGCTTTCATTCTGCGCTCTCAGCTCGAGTTGTTTGTATTGGACACGAGCTCTGCGAAAGCCACGCCCACCCGCGGTGACCTCACAGGATAAGGTAATTTCTCCAGAAAGGGCTTTCTGTGTTGTTGATGCCCGAGGGGAAGGTCAGTTTAGGGTTTGTGTTGAATTTGTGAATATCTTTTTAAATACAGTCGAGTAACAGGTTGGTTTTTCCATCAGATTTTAAATTTCAACATTCAAACGCAGTCAGTTTATCATTTCGATGTTGTATAGATAGAATAGCTTTAATCGAGTTATGCGGACATTGTAAAGCAGCCCTGCTTTTTTAAAGTTGCTTCTAACCCTTTCTTCGAAGAATCTTCACGCAGCTCTACAACAAAATCAAACTAAACAGATTATATAACAGTGTTCCTATCGTACAGCATTTTAATTTAATATCCATAGTATAGTAACAGCTATTTGCACGCGGTGTATATTACTGCACAGTGCACATAGAGGTCAATTATATTCGCCTTAGTTTACGTGTCAGGAATTTTAATCGCAACTAAACGGGTTTTAGGCCCTCTGTTGTGTCTAACAATCTTTAGCTAAGACTGTATTTACAATGTAGTACGATTACTCATACTTTATTGCTGTCATGTAGTCTGTCATAAAATTACATGAGGGACATTTTTAACAGCTACAAAAAGACCCGTTTTGATACACTTCCATATTCTTCCTATTTCAATTCAAGTGCACTTGTTATTAATGGGCAGTGAGTCACCTGCATATCACATGAATATCTTCCTGTTCTCACTCGTTTTCGATGACATCATCTGTTCAGGCATTCCTGCACGCTGTTTCTGCAGCTCTGAGCCGTGAGGGTGCAACGGGCATTATACTGATTAATTAGTGCACTAGAAACTCTAAAAAAAGCATTCAGAAGAAGGTTTCTTTGTAAAAGAAAGTGTGACGATACGTCTGATTCTTTAAAGGCAACCTACATAGTCAGTACAGACCGACACAGTGCTGGCAGGGATTTGTGTGTTCTAGTAAGTGTAGATTTGGACGGTTTAGGAGAAGGAAGAAGCAAATCACTGACTAGAAAAAGTGGATTGAAATAGACTCAAAGTGACTCTGTTTCTACGGTAACTGTGGATGGGGAGGTACAGGAGATGAGAACCGAGGCAAAACAAATGCTGGCGCAGCCTCCGTGGCAACAGCTAAATCATTGGTTCTTGTTTCATAGTAAAGATCTGTTTAAAAAAAATAAAAACACAAGAGGCCCAGGAGACACCTCCCTCACAACTGCATGTTGCATCAGAAAGATCCTACAAGAGGAACAACTAAACACACGCGAATCACATGCTCCACTTTGCTCTACAGCCCCCCCCATCCCTCCGCTCTCCCGCCAAAACATCTCAGCACCCAAATCCTGCCTAGAAACCAAACAGCTGACTTCTGCCTCGCTGTGATTGGTGCAGCTCCCTAGCAACGGTGTATGTATATTCCGCCAACCAGGCTCTGCGTTTTCTGCACTTTCAGCCAATGGCGGGCAGTCCTAGCCAGCCCAGGCAGAAACAGTGACTTGGTAACTGACCGGCAGAACAGAAACCGACTCTGATTAGTGGGATCTGTGCTCACACCTCATTGGCTACTCATTACGATCTCCCAGTCATTCATATATTCTGTAGCTGCTCTCTTTTGGCCCAAAGGGATACACCCACAACAGAAGGTCAATTTCTCTTCATCCTGATTGGCTAAGCAGCAACAAGGACTCCTAGTAACAAACCACAATCGCTAAAACAGGGTGTGGTTAGACTTCTGTCAATCATTCACATGCTGGCCAAACATAATGTTGTTGCTGCCGTTCTGCTCTTAGTAAGAATTATGTTTGACAAACAGGCATTCATTAACTAAAACTCACACGCTGTCTTACCTGTAATATCTCTAAATAAATTCAAAAATTTTAAGGCTCGCCATCTGAAAAATATTGTAATACAAAATTGCGCAACTGCTCATTTAAAAACTATTCATTTAGTTTTTTAAGAATGTCTGTCTTTTAATGAGATATCCATGTTTACGGTTACACAACCTAGAAATGTTTGTGTTTTAATGTAGTTTTACATTACATTTCATTCTTTCCAAAAATAGTACCGCATCACTTCCCCCTTAAAATTATGTTCATTATGTGTTGCATATTTGCAAAATCCTATATGGGCATCTGTCTTCAGAATTCACATTAATTAATTAGCCATTTTCTCTGAAAAATCAAGTTACCTTAGTGCATGAAACAAACACCTTTTTAATAGTGTTTTTTAGCAAATAAAGACATTTTGCTTGTATTTAATAACTTATTTTTAAACTTTCTTTTACTAAGGAATTTTACAATGAGTATTGATTTATAAATTACTTATAGCTTAATATTTGTGACGGTCTGGTCCTTTTCGTCTTTTTGTACGGAAAGTATTCGTATGTCACTCTAATGCATGTTGTTATATATTTCAACAGATCTGTGTAGAATTGTGAAAATGATTCAACTAGCAGAAGGATTAAGTCCTCAGACAAACGACTGTGTGACAAATGAGATGTGACATCATGACCATAAGACTGCATGACATCATCCTTTAGAAATTCAACATTTGAATGTGTCCAATTTGAATCCGAAGGGTCTGACAGAAAACTGTTTCAGAAATCAAGACAACCGGCTTAACACAAAGTCTGAAGGCAAATTAGATTATTTTTAAATGTGTTGATAAAGCAGCTGCTTTAAACTCTGTCAAACTGTCATTGTCTCAGTGGTGGATAAAGATATTTGGTCAAATGTATGATATACTCTATAATCTAAATAAGCTGTTTTAAGAACAATACGGCCAGCAAAAATAAAACAATACCATAATAAAATAAATAAGAGGTTTCAAAATATAACCTTTATGTACTTCTGTCATTGTCTGTGTGTGTGTGTTTGAATGTTTTCTGTCACGTCTGCATGTTTACGAAGATTTAAACCAGAGCAGTGGTTGCCAAACTGGGGTACGCTTATCCCCCGAGGTACGCACACTTTTTTAATTAAAGACTAAAAAAAACATTCAAACCGACTGCAAATATGAGCGTGTGCGCCCTCTTGTGTTCCAACGGCACAGTTCTAGTGTGATTGTAAAATAAACGATTTCATCAAATTAGCCTGTCAATATATATTGTTAGTGATGAAGCATGTGTGAGCATCATACGTTCATAATTTTAACATAACTGTGTTCCCTTATATTGTCAGTCACACCTGCAGCTCTTCTGGGATTTCTGGAGCAAGAAAGTCTTGCTGATCTAGCACAGCGTCTGTCCCAGATTCCACCTCGACAGCGTGAAGTGAAACTTCTGTAAGAATGAATTTAAAATGTGCTCAACTTTGCTCAAAATTGACAATTTTTTCAAGCGTCTCTTTGTAAATTGACCTAAATTCAAAGTTTCCTGACGAGAAATTAACACAATAATATCACTGCCTTTGCTATGCATAACTTTGTGAAAGTAAGTTTCTGCCACTGACTAGCGTGAAATTTAAACAGACAAACGACATAAAACTCTAATCTTTCTTAATATGCTTATGGATAAGTACTTTTGAGTACTTAAGTACCAAGTGAGTGTGTTTTGAATTAAACCACGTCATAAAAATTGTGTCTGTATACCTCCGATAAAGGCAGATTTTTGGGAAGTCCCACAGATGACGACAACAACAGCAGCTCTGGACAGAAGGTGCCTAAAGGTAAGATGGTGACAGATGATGTCAGCAAACTGCGGCCTGGCATCCAATAGGGTCTCCTGGGATCTCCTGTGAGCCCCCTGCAGCCTATAAACCAGCGTGTGTGTCTTATTGAAAGAACAGATGTCCCATCACAAATTCATCTGAGCTCTAAAAACAGAAAAGAAAGCAACACATTTCTGAGGTGTGAGATAAGAAGCAGCCGCTTCTGTTTGTGTGTTTTGTCATAGGTCTCGCTACCCATAGGCCTGCCACAGTTTATTTGTCTTCATTAGTAACTGTGATAGATTTGTCATTGCAGGTCATTTTGTTCCCTGCATGAACGGTTAATGCTTGATAGATTAGTACATAGTACTTTGATATATATTGTACCCTGGTACTGAGTTATATTACATATGGTTTAACTAAATTACATGTCTAAAAATTTTGGGAGCTTATCATTAACCTTAGCATCACCAAAGCCTGTACGACTTTAACCAACCTGTCGAATATTTTTATATATATATGTGTGTGTGTGTGTGTGTGGATATAATATTCGTTTTTTTGAATTCTTTGAACTTCGTTTTGTCTGCTGACCGGCTGAGTTCTACATGAAAGGACATTTAATGCCCTTCGCTGCCCTCTACCGGTGTACTGAGACACTGCATGTCATCTCAATATATCGGACAAAAGCATAATATTCAATAAGAATAAATATTAAAACATTTTTACGTCACAATTAAACCAACACGTGTTTCTTCATTTTTTACTTTCTCTAATCGAAGCATGATAACAAAATGGGCTTTTGGGAATATTGTTAGATACAGTGAACAATTTAGAGTTGTTACAGTTATTTTTTTTATTTCTGTTCCTCACACTGCCCTTTAAAGGAATTTAAATATTTGAAGAAAAATCCAAATCGTGTTCTACTGTAGTGACCATCATTATACAAAAATACAGACCCTAGAAACAACTTCGTAATGTGCTGACAATCACCTAGGGCATCCTACTACAAACCTCACCGAAAACAATTATTCATTCTTCTGTCTTTTAAGTTCCTCCTGCTCTTGTTGTGACCATCATTTATTTCCAAGGCAAATACGGTGAGCAGACCATACAGACTGGCAAAAACAACAATGAAACTATATAAATGTAGATCTACAGGTTCAGAGTGTGTAGTTGCACTCAGTGTTTCAGAGAAATCACATCACAGAAGAAAAACAGATCAAGCTGTTTTGCATGGACTTTAATGGTCAACCCCAACACTGTCTGTTTCCCAAAACCCCGCCTCCCCTCCCCCCAGGTGTTGGATTTTAGACCCCTTTGTCCACTTTTTTGTATTTTATTTTACTGCGGTGGAACCTTTCGCCCAGTTCCTTTGTTCATGTTAATATAAAACAAATTATATTAAAATAATAAAACAATATAATTATAACGTTTTGAAATAGTTGCGTCAGGGCGTGATGTTGTCATGACGTCGGTGACGTGGCCTAACTGCGGCACGCGGGAAAGTTTAGAGTAAGCTGCAGGCAGCTTAGCGGGTAAGTGATCAAAACAACATTAAAGATTGTGTTTAATTAATAGATTTCAACAGAACACGTGTTTATGAAATGAAGTGCAGTAAACTGTTTACATATTATGTGTGTTGAGAGTGCGACGGGATGTGTTTGTGGCATTTTAAACACATTAGCAGGCTGGTTATATGAAAATGGCGTGGTTTGTATTTACCGTCTTGAGTTGCCTAATCATTTGTAATCGTTTGATTAATTCAGTTCATTTTCTGTTTTTTTCTTACAACAAAAGTATAAGACGGTGAAATCATGGTACGTTGATATATACAAGGTATAAACACACCATGCTAAGTCCAGATGATATGGAAGCACTACGCGACCCATTGATACTTCTTTTAGTGATGTCATACAGGGAAACTACAGTCATGGAAAAATTGGAAATACCAGGAAATCAAAGAATATATATATTTTCCATGCCTCGAAATGAAATCGGAAATTAAAGTTATGGAAAGCTCGTGAGGATTATGAATGTACATAGAAGTGTACTAGCCATTGTAATAACTAGCCATTGTAATAACAAATCGCAGTTTGAGAGTGCAGTTTTTATTCAAAACCAGTAACCATAACGTGTAATTCTGAAAGTGTCTTGTTAAATAAAACAGTAAATATGGCTATGAGAAGTGCGTCGCGCGTGGAGGTGGAAGCAGAAGTTGAGGAGGAGGAGAACTTTGGGCCACAACCAGTCGCCCGTCTAGAGGTACGACTGTCCAAACACGTCATTTCAGTCTGTGTTTTATAATGATAATAATATATATTGTCATTCTGCAGCAATGTGGCATCAGTAGCAGTGACATTAAAAAGCTAGAAGATGCTGGTTTTCACACGGTTGAGGCCGTAGCGTACGCGCCCAAGAAAGAACTGCTGAGCATTAAAGGAATCAGTGAAGCTAAAGCCGACAAGATCCTGGTGAGAAGTTATTATTGCTGTTCGCTGACACCAGCATCACTGTACTCTTGATCAGAGTCTGTGTTATTTGATTAGCATTATAATTTACATGTCAGTTATTAAACTTTGGCATGTAAATCATCCCACAGCATTATTAATACAGACAATAATAATACAATAAATTATACCAATAAGTTTGTGGCTTATAGGAGAGAGAGGTGTTACTGTGTAAAGCAAACGTATGGGTTTTACCTAGTGCGCAATACAGTGAGAAAAATAAGTCTTATAGATTCATATTGACAGAGGAAACTATATATAGGAATTAGAAACATTATATCATGCAGCCAACCTGAACATATTAGCACCTACATGTTTTTAAAATCTGGTTCCTAAATACTGGGGTTAATTTTTCTGGAAGTGCATAACCTAAATACACCTAAAGAGAGTAAATGATGAAAGAACTTTCATTTTTGGGTGAAACAATCCTTTAAATACTTGTAGAGACATCTGTATATAATTTAATACGTCATTAACAGGACTGGAAAATGAATTATTCATGTGCTTTTAATGTACAGACAGAGGCTGCTAAGATGGTTCCCATGGGATTCACAACAGCGACAGAGTTCCACCAGCGCAGGGCTGAAATCATCCAGATCTCCACTGGATCCAAAGAACTGGATAAACTCCTGCAGGGTGCGTCCGTATGCCTGAAGCAGGAGCTAAACTACAGCAGTTTCCAGACTGCGTCTCTGTCTTTGTTAAAGTTCTGTCTGTGTTCTGCAGGAGGAATTGAAACGGGATCCATCACTGAAATGTTTGGGGAGTTCCGTACAGGAAAGACGCAGCTGTGCCACACGTTGGCCGTCACCTGCCAGGTAACTTTCATGTATTGATTATAATACTAGCCATAGACATTAGAATACTAGACATTTTGTCATGTTAATCTGCATAAAGTGTTTTTAGCTGTGAATGGAGTTTATGTTTATGGAGTTTAAATGGTTTTAAAGCCAGGACCTTTAATGTGGAATGTGGAAGTGGGATGGTTATTAAAGGTTCATTAAAAATGAAAATTGGCCCATAAATTACTTGCCCTCAAGGCATCCTAGGTGTATATGACTTTTATCTATCATTTGAACAGAATCAGGGCTGTATTAAATAATATCTTGACTCTTCCCAGCTTTAAAATGGCAGTGAATAGTGCCTGAGATTTTGAAGTTGTAAAAAAAGGAATCCATCCATCGTAAAAGTAATCCATCCAATTCCAGTTTGTTGATGCATGTTTTCTGAAGCAAAACAACGTGTTTGTAAAAGAAAATGATATTTTGAGCATATTTTGTGATAGATACAACACATCTAAATGTACACACATCTGTAAAAAGCAGACACACAGACTTATCTAGACCTAAATATCAGAACACAGTGTGTCAGTGTGTCTCATGTTTTCGTTTCTTAGCTGCCCATCGATCAGGGTGGCGGGGAGGGAAAAGCCATGTACATCGACACAGAAGGAACATTCCGTCCAGAGAGACTGCTGGCTGTGGCCGAAAGGTCAGAGCAGCTTTATAAATTCTCAGTTTCGCTGTGCTGTGCTGTGCTGTGCTGTGCAGATCGTCATACTCTGTGTTTGTGGTGTCAGGTATGGGCTGGTGGGCAGTGATGTGCTGGATAATGTGGCCTATGCTAGAGCTTTCAACACAGACCATCAAACACAGCTGCTGTATCAGGCATCTGCCATGATGACCGAATCCAGGTAACACACCTTTATTCAGGCCACGTTCATAAACTTTCCTCGTGTAGATTAGAACACAGTCAGATATTATGGTGACGCTCATGTTACTGTGAGCGATTTCATTCCACTATAGAATGAGTCTCTGCCCACATATAGAGAGAATTTTGATGGATGGAACACAATGTCAGTGACTAATGCTGAATGCAGAATGTTAGTTTTAGTGGCAAGACCAGATTTGTGATCAGATATTTCAAAGCAATTCCAAATCACTGTTTGTGTAAATGCCCCATAACAGTATCTTCTACTTTCTTTGTCTTTTGTTACACACACACACACAGCCTGAAGTAGTTTTATGCATCTCAGTATTGTAACTCTCTCTCCAGATACGCTCTGCTGATAGTAGACAGCGCCACAGCGCTCTACAGAACAGATTACTCCGGGCGAGGAGAGCTGTCCGCCCGGCAGGGGCATCTGGGGCGATTTCTGCGCATGTTGCTCCGTCTCGCAGATGAGGTAAAACACCAGAGATCAAAGCTGTTATGTTGAGTTCTATAATCATTGTTCTTCATGTCAAGTCCTGTGGTTCGAGCTCATGGAAGTATTTTCTCTTGGCAGTTTGGCGTGGCTGTCGTCATCACTAACCAGGTGGTAGCACAAGTGGACGGAGCCGCCATGTTTTCGGCTGATCCAAAGAAGCCGATTGGTGGAAACATTCTGGCACACGCCTCAACTACTCGGTAAAACTCAGCATTGGTGTCTTATACTGGTGTGCAGTCCAGGTGTCTTATGTATAATTATGGTCAACTGGTGTGTTTTTGTTTCGTAGATTATATCTGCGGAAGGGTCGAGGTGAGACGAGGATCTGTAAGATTTATGATTCTCCTTGTTTGCCCGAGGCAGAAGCCATGTTTGCTATTAATGCAGATGGAGTGGGTGATGCCAAAGACTAAAAATGGTGTCGATCAGAGAACCTTCATTTATATGTGGAAGCTGAAGACTGTTATGAATAGAACACACTTTATATAAATGTAGGCCTAATGGTTTCTGACATGCACACATTGTTGGTCCGAAAATATTAAAACGTTTTGAAATGAGAATTAAAACGTGATATCAGCTTAAAACACGAGCTTGTGTTTAACATTATAAGTTATTATAATGTCATAATATTAACAGCTAGTGTAATTATCTGAGGTCACAATTTTTTTCTCTGCTGTGGCATCAAACCAGTTTTCTTTTGTTGTTTACATCTTATTGCTGTATTTGTTTCTGTTGTGATTTTCTTGTACATAAACTACACAAAATTAAAGTGTTTCAACTGTTAAACCTAAAAACATTTATCATTATACTTTGTGACAAGGAGCAGTGGAACATTAAAACAATGAAAAACAAGCAAACGGTCACATCAAGATATTTGTGTTTTATTGTCATATTTTAGGGATTTACTTCATATCATCATAAATTAAAACGACAAGAACGTGTCAAAAGATCAGTCAGTTTTGTGTAATGTTATATTTTTAAGTGTGTTTTAAAAATTAGGAATGATTTCAGTGTTTCCTTCAGCTCTTTTTAAAAGAATGAAATGCATTATTTTGTTTAGGAAGTATAGATAACATAAAATAACATTTTCATATATAACACTATTTATCTGGTTTCTATATGGATAATACATATTTCAGAGCACATTAATGGCAAATAATAAATTCAGCTTATGACAATATTAAATAGAGTAAATATCACAAAATCTTGTGATATCACAAAAAAATGACTGGAGGAAAGGTTTCAGAGCCCACTAATGATTCACACTGTTTGTAGATCGGTCAGCTGTGCTGTCAATCAAAGCCTTTAGCTCCTCTTGTAAAGCAGCGTTTTCAGTAACCTAAAGAAACAGAACCACCAGTAAGACACAATAAAGTTCAAAAACTAAATCATACATCACTGAACCAAATGAACAAGGCAATGCCAAGTTTACCTCATCTGTTCCTGTCGATGTGTTCAAAGCTAACTGGACCCAATTTCTGGCCTCTGAGAGGTTTCCAAGCTCCTTATGACACTACAAAAACAACCTTATTCCAATAAGAAATGATTTTTAAAGGAATAGTTGAACCTATTATGTAAACTATACAATTACCTTGGCAATATAAAGCCTAACAGTTTTGGAGAAGCCTGGATTTAACTCCTCCGCCTAGATATCAGAGCAAACACAAACATTCTTCACAAATAATGACACTTGGAGACATTATGGTATTTATCCAAAACTGATAAACTCAAATACCTTGAGAAAGTTCTCCAAAGCTTCATTCACAGAGGATGTGGGCGGAGTTTTATAAAGCGTGTCAGCAGCTTTCTTCTCCAACCAACTCAAAGAAGATATCTACACACACACACTTACAGATTAAGCGCATGACACGGCTGGACATGTGGGTTCTGAGTTAAGCACTGAAATGTTGAGGAATGACAGTTCTAAATAATAATAACAGTGATTTCAGCTAACTATTTACTTTCGTAAATCATTATTCAAGCATTTTTTAATTCTGTAACGTTTATAAACCTTTCCATTAATTAAGATTAACGGTTTTGATAGATATATAACGTTGAAAATATGTTCTACTAATATTACTGCATTTCTGAACATTCTGATAGCTTTGAGAGAGCTTTGAGAGAACTTTGAGAGAACGTTAGCCAAGGTTTCCTGTTAGCTGGGATGCTGTTAGCAGGCACCATTAATGGCCATAAAAGCCTGTTAGCAGTGTCTCAACGGACCTGTAAACACCAGCGTCCGAGCAGGTAGAAACAGATCGGATCATCGTCACACAGAGTCAAAGCTCGGTCCAAATGCTCCTGAAATAAACATGATCACCATTAATATATAAAACTAAGATAATACAGTTTACCTGTACGATGACTGATTGACTCACCTTCATTACACAACTGCTTTTAACTTTTCCATGAATGCTCTCGTGCTGTGAAGACAGCTGTGCCAGAACTGCAAACCTGAGACAGGAAAATAACACATCTTATTACCTCCAAATTATTTCATACTGTGTGAGGAGGTGTGTGTCGTTTCTGTACCACTTGTGACATTCTGCGCTCAGTCCGTTCTTCTTCAGCGCCGCCTCTGCCTCGTAATGACCTTCAGGGTCAAAAGGTCAAGTGTCAGTACAGTTCTTATTGGCGTGGCCCCCATCTACTTTGTATTATGTACTTTTTACTGCTCCCTACACACTTTGGAGGGCATATCTATGAAAGTTCACTTCACTTAATAAAGTTTGTTTATTTGCCCTGCAACGTTTCAAAATGTTTGTATAATAAGTGATAGATGACTGTTGCAATGTTTATTAACATGCTAAGTAACCATTCCTGAGGTGAATTAAGTGGAATAAAAATACCAGAGCTTAGTTTAGCCATAATTTGAGCATAGTGTGCAATGGCTTATGGGTAAATTTCTCTGTCCACCTCCTGATATATTGCTGCACACTTGTTCCCTACACCATCCGCAGTGCAGCTCCCTACAGTCTGAAATCTCACTTAAAAGCACCCTGTGCAGTGTACTTCACAGAGCACTATTTGGAAACAGGGTCATGGCCTCACCTTGCTCTGCGTAGTTTCTCTTTTCGTCTCTGCTGTCTGTTATTTGACACATGTCGCTGTATGCACGAGCCAAACGCCACACAAACTCCACGTTATCACCATACTGACAACACAAGCACACACACAAATGCCACATACATCACAGTTGATATGATAACTCACAAATTAAACAGCTCTGAGCCGAGGGTGTGGTCATCTCAGCCCAATGCAAAAATATCTTATCAACTAAAGAACGGCTGATGAATTTAAACAAATTAATTTCATGTTCACTGGCAAGAGAAATATTAACCCTTGTTTCAACAGCTCTGTCAATGGATCATACACATAATCTGTTTATCAAATATGTTTAAGTGAAATTAGTAAATCTGGTGGTTATATTTACTCACCAGTGGTCTGTTCTCCGTCAACAGCTGGAAGCCCTCTGCTTTTTTCCCAGAATCCCCTGCATGCAGCAAATCAGATTGGGCGAGAAGGAGGATGAGTTCAGGGATGGGAACCTCCATCAAAGAGTCCACCATCAGCCCGACATCTTCATCATCCTCTTCCTCCGCCTGGGAATCTTCTTGTCGCAGTGTAAGAACCGTGGCACAGCTCTCCTCCTCATCCGAGTCTCTCTCGTCCTCATCGTCTTTATCCGTCTCGCGATCCGTCTCCCTGTCTGTGTAGTCGGACTCGGCGTTGGAGTACGCCGTGGAGTAACTGTATGAATGACATCATCAGTGTGGGACCAGTCACACAGACGGCCCGTGTTAAACAGCAGCTTTATAATACTGTGACATACCCAGCCTCACTATCATCACAGATACTGGTGTCTCCAGCGCTGGCAGTGAAATAAATGGAGCTGGAGCTCATGGATTCAGAGCGCTCCCTCGGCAGGAGTCGTCGCCGCCGAGATCTCTGACTCTCCTCCACAGTTCTCCTGAGAGATTCAGATGAGATGACAGAGAGACTCAGATGAGATGAAGAAGAAAAGACTCGGCTGAGAGATAGTCAGATGAGACAGGATGAGACAGCTCAGAGACACAGATGAGACAGGAGAGAGGGTCCGAGACTTAAACTCGGAACAAAACATCTGTTCACCCACTTCACATCTTCAGCTATGGTGGTGGTGATGTCCCTCAGGCCCTCACGCAGCTCGGCGATCTCACTGCGCAGACTGGACACACTCTTCATCACATCATCCAGAGTCTTCCTCAGCTCCACATGCTGATCTGGGGTCAAACCCCTTACTGCTGCAGAAAGAGCCGCGGTGTCAACTGAACACACACACGGCAAGTCATCAGTGTCACATCTCAATATCCAACTAACTGACACTATATAGATAACACACAGTTTACTGTACAGAGAGTATGATGTGTTTTAGTTCATACCTGCGTCATCCAGCAGCCCCGAGCTCGCGCCGTGCAGCAGCAGGCGTCTATTTCTCCTCTTCAATGTCTCTTTAATGATTAATAACGCGATCACACCGGTGCTGACCGTTACACCGATACCGAGACCGATCACTGCGTTTCTGCCAAACCAGCTCATCATGAACCGCCCGTAAATCCTCCTGAATGCTCCGGTATCAGCACATCTGTGATCTCTCGCGTGGAACTACCTCGCTTTCACTTTCACATTTATTTGAATCATTTAGAGATAAACACCGAGCTTCCACGGATCGCCTTATTTATACGTATATTATTAATCGCTAAATACCTGAAGCAACCAGAACTCACGTCGTTTGACAGCTTTTGACAGAAGTGAACGTGAGAGTGTGCTTTTCCCGTGCGTACGTGCGCGTGTGTGACTGTGTGTGCGTGCCTGCCCATGCCCGCGCGTGCGCATTACCATCCCCTGCCGGAATGGAGGAGTAACACACCGGCTATAACCAACTTCTCTTAAATTACTTTGCTAATTATAAACGTGATTATTACGTTTTTTAACGTTTATTAAGTATTATGCTATGATTCTTTTCAGAGGAAATTTTCTGTCCAATTTGGATGACTTGGATGAGGTAGCCGTGTGGCCGTTGTCATTAACAAATTAATAAATTCAATTGTAAATAAAAGTTTATTTGGATATTTTAAATATTACAAATAATGTTCACTTTATTTTTAATTTGGATATACAATATATTGTTTATAAAAATGAAAACAAAATTCAGAAGTGATAAGAGCGTTGTGGCCGTTGTCGTTAACGTAGGTTTTATTTATGAAACAATACGTTTCTTCTTCTCCTTCCTTTTATTATTATTAACTATTGTATTATTCTTATTCGTATTATTATCATCATCATCATCATCATTATTATTATTATTATTATTGTTATTATTATTATTATTATTATGTTCTAGTTTGAGAGTCAATGACCTGCGCGTGCGCGCTGTGAACAGAAACGCTCCACGCGAGGCCTAGCAACCGCGTAACTCTTCCGTCTTTCTTCTTTCTTTAATGGTTTATTTCTTTAAATAGTCTACTGCTTCAGGGGAAAATAACCAGGCAAATAAATATGGAGATCGGAACTGAAATTAGCAAGAAAATACGGGTAAAGTCATTGTAATCCGTAACATTTGTTAAACGTGCTAGCTTAGCTGTTTAACGGCTATGTGTTTAAATATTTGCTCTAAAAGTGTGTTTATCTGCTCTTTGTTGGTTTTGTCTTGTATTATATGTGTTTATTCCTTTAGTTGTCGAAAATCTTTACTAATAGAAAGTACTATGGTATTTATTGAAGGACTTTGGGAGTAACGTATATATTACGTTAAATGTATATGTTCATTCAGCACTGTTATGTAGCATGGAGTATCATGGTATTACCATCTGGTGCCATAACTTTACCATAGTACCACTTCTCTGCTTCTTTTTATTAAGAGTTATTATGGTAGTTAATGTTAGTCTGTTTCATGCGGATAAAGTTCTTTGTTAATGTTCCCCTGTTATAATGTCATTTCCTGTTTTCAAGGCTGCTATCAAAGGAAAGCTGCAGGAGCTCGGCGCTTATGTGGGTAAGAGCTCGCATCAGTCCACATTAAACACAGACCGTGAATTTAATTTTAGCCAATAGATTATGATTTAGTTTTTATTAACTGTATTTTATACTTACCACGTATTTGTAGGGTGTTAGGTTAGGTTTTGAAATATGACGACAAGCAGCATTAGATTTATTTAATTTATGTAATTGTCGTCTTGTAGTTTAAAATTGACCTGACGACAGTCCTCAGATCAGTTTAAACATGTTACCGTTTGCCTCTGTCAGACGAGGAGCTTCCAGATTACATCATGGTCATGGTCGCCAATAAGAAGAGCCCAAAGCAGATGGCAGATGACCTGTCCTTGTTTCTAGGCAACAATACTGTTGCGTTCACTGTATGGTAGGTGAATTAAATTAAACTAATTTTGTATTTGATGTCTTTAAAAGTAAACAGTCAATGAGGGTGTGTGGTAATGCTTTATATACTGTACTGTTTGGCAACACTAATAAATAGTATAATCTATACAATTTTCTATACAATGTTATGCTGTGTCCCAAAAACCCAATAAAGGGAATATGCAATATGTGTATGCATATTGTGTATGCAACATGTGTATGTTAATGGTGTTTGTTTTGTAGGTTACACGGTGTTCTGGAGAAGCTGAGATCAGTTGCAGTTGGTATGTGTCTTGTTTCTGACATTGTTTATGTACATTGTTGTTATGTATTGTGCTATATACATTGGTTGGACTTATTATTTTTTCTCTAGCAGAACCCACGCCGCTCCACTCACCCGTTCCTCATCCATTGGTGAACGTCCCAGCAGCAAATGACAAAAGAGGGGAGGAGCCTCGCACGCTCGCCGTGTCCAGTTCCCGCTCTGATAAAGTGGAGGGACGGGTCTCTAGCTCCGCCCACGAGCACCGCGGCAGGTAATGTGTGCACGTGCAGATTTTTTTACTGGTACTTTTGACATCCATAGTGTGATTGAGTTGTTGTTGGATTTGTGTTGTGCAGCAGGAGAGGCTCTTCTGAAACACATTCTAGACTCACGTCCACAGTCAAACCTTTGGTCGAAGCGTCAGCTGAAGCTGTGATTGACATCAAGCCTGACCTTGACGATGACCTCATCGCCTATGACCCCCTGGAGCAGGGCTTGACCTCCAGCAACGCACGGGGTGTATACAGTCGCTCGGCTGTGGAGAGGTCACGGCCGGTGCTGCAGTATTCCAGTCAGGGTTCCGGGCGGAACACAGAGGCTTACAGGTCCACAGATGTCACGAGAGGTCAGGAAAGGTCAAGTTCAAGCCATGGGCGGAGCAACAGGAGCTCAGGGGAGAGCAGCAGGGTAAGTGATGAGGAGAGTAAGACAAAAGTGCCGAGCCTTACATTTTAAAAATGAAAGAATGTGTTCTATATGAACGGCTATTAATGTGTGTGTTCTGTTCTGTGCTGCATCTGCAGCTTCATTTCACGTCAGACAATGTTTTTGTTGTGGCAGGAGTTGTCCCGGAAACGCAAGGCCCCCGTGGCCAGTTCGGTGGTTCGGGTCCACAGAGGTCATGACCGCGGGCAGGAGAGCGAAGATCAGGAGGAGGATGAAGATGAGGAGGACTATGGTCTAGCCAGCAAAGTGTCTTTGCCATCTAAACCAGAGCGCAAGTGAGTCCCTCTAAAACGAGATCTTTGAAAAGTTTTATGCTGGAATTGGACTCGCCCATAATATAAAATCAGATTTTTTTTTATTTCTGGTTGTTTAGTTATTTTATATTAGTTATTTCAGTTGCAATACTGTATTTAGTATTTATACTAAAATTTGATTGTGTGTGTGTGTGATTCTCCACAGGCCTTCACTTCCACCAGCCAAGCAAGCTAACAAAAATCTGATCCTCAAAGCGATCTCAGAAGCTCAGGAATCCATCAACAAGACCACCACATACACAGGTTCACAAACCTAATTTGTTACAAACAATACTAACAGTTGTTTTGATGGATTTCAGTCAGGTCTAAAGCTGAGGTTTAAACCTGACCTGTGGATCTGAAGTGAGAGAGGTTGACCAGTCTGTGTTGTAACCTTCAGTTCCTCAGCGGCAGACGGTTCCCGTTGCGCCACGGACACGTTCAGCCAGCGATGAGATCAACAATGCAGCTATCCGATTGGTCCAGGAGCACCTGCAAGCACTCACGCC
>JAZGTI010010099.1:0-13939 GCA_036877585.1 Botia kubotai
CCAATTGACCAGCCCTCACTGTTGCTGATGGAGTGACAGAATTGTCATTATCAGGAGCTGCCTGTATATCGTATCTCAGAGTCTGGCGAGGATGTCTCTGAAGTGGGGCATCCCGGTCAACAATCCCAAACATCAGCTGTAGGTGCTTCCATGCAGACAGAGAGGGAACAACTCCTTTTTAAGTCTTCTTAATCCTCCAGTCATCAAAACAAAGTCATCTTTGTGGAAATGCACACTACACACACTAGTGTTTTTTGTAGGAATACGAATTTTACTCAATCACTTAGCACGGACTTCAGAATCAACAGGGAAAGAATGAAAGCTGTTCTGGCTGTTATATGACGACGCATTAGCGCAAAGAGAATTTGCTATCTGGTCGCTGATGGACCACTTTCATCTTTATAATTTTGGCTAACAAATATGGGCATGTTTAAGTCTTAATATTCTCTACTTCCCACACAGCATTATACGATGACTGGAAGTTAGCATGCACACACAGCTGTTTCCCAAAGTTAACTTGCACATCTTGTGCAACTAGTCAATTTATGTCTTACTTTTGTAATTATTTAATATACCTATAAACCTTCTTTTCCTTATAATATAGCAGTGTACCTAAATTGCTGTGTTGTTTTTAGTTTGTCTAAGATATTATGACCAAGTTTAAGTATTGATTCAAACAACCAGATTTCATTTTGTTCAGTGGATGGAGTTAAACAGAAAGGCCACCAACACATTTGAAAATGTCACAATCAGTGACCAAATGGATGAAAAATACCTGGACATTTACTTCAGCTACAAACAGACCACTAAATCCACCAACAAATTGCTATTTGAAAATTAAAATAAATCTTAAATCTTAATACACTAATATGAATAGGATGTGTTGTTGGATGTATGTAACTGTAAGCATTCTTTAAGGGAAATATTGATACGTTTGTCGTTCTTGTATAATGAACGCAGAGGGACGTGCGGAGGAACGTGCACAGATCTGTCGTGAGGGTGAAAATAGAGAAAGCATCGCTTCAGCAGAGCAAGAGTCCAGGCCTGAGCGCATGAAAACAGCAGTGGCATTGTTGAGAGCGATCTAATCTCACTCAAGTACACTCACAAGTGTTTTACCTGGAACTAGATTTGCATTGATGGATCTTATGCACACCAGTTGTTGCTGTAAACAGAAACCTTTAATGTTTTTGTGCCTCAAACCTCAAGATTACTGTGCATGCCTACACAATCCATTTCAGTTGTCCATAAAGTTATCAAAGTTTCTCATATTATGCATTTTTCATGCATAATATTTCAATACATTTTTATATAGTTTTTAGAACTATATACAAAAAAATACATGTATACAAAAGTGTTTTGATACTGGTGGCAAATACAAAACTGCCACACTTTTACATGTGAGGCAGATACATCAGTTCTGCCAACACATAACTGGAGTGACTCGAACAGCTCCCATCACACAGCAGATAGGAAATAATTCCAGCCTTTCTAACTCCAGTATAGATTGTTTTGTTTGCTTCTCACTTACTCTAGCAAGAGGTCACATAACCACAAGGTTTTAATCGTTGTGATAACGCCACATCACAAAATACATTTTCTTCAGTAATAGAATTTCTCCTCTAATATGGAAGGGCTGTTCATGGTTTGTGTAAACATATCTGGTGGGTTCCAGCTGCTAAACAGAATCCCAATCCAGATCACAGGTCCTGTGTAAACTCAGGCCAGGACTCCATTTGGGTTTGGTTGTTGGTTGATTGTTTTGTATTTGGAAAGAATTGGATCTAACATTGTAATGTTTTTAAACTGTGAAATGTGTATAGCTAATGTTGCAGTCACACCCAGACAAGCTGTCAAGGTTTAATCGAAATGAAAAGAATGATTCGTTTAAATCACAACTCTACTTATATGGAACTTTCTTTACTGCCTGTCAGATGGATATTGCGGTCTCCAATCTGATTGGCTGGCTTTACCCAACTTCAAAAGTTTTTGAGTGCAGCCTGTAATAATCGGTACTTTTTAGTGCTAACACAGTCTAACCAACTTTGGCTGACACATCACTGATTAGCTTAGCTGAAACACAAATGTAGCGTGTAGCGTGTAGCGTGTACCGTTTGCACAATACTGGCATCCTACTGATATAGTTCTGTCTGCTCCAATCTTAATAAATGAGAGCAGCCAGCTAACATGAGCGCAATGTCGCTGCCTGCGCAACCCCTGGCAGGGAATAAATGTTAGCCAACAGGGGTTAGCTGAGGTAACGTCCACCCTGCCAGGCTGTAGTTCAGCCCGGGGAGGTGAGCTGGGGTATCAGTAGGGTAGAAACACAGGCAGAAGGTTTATGTTTAATAGTGAAATTATAGGAAGGAAAATATTCTGTTACTATAGCAATAAGTAGAGGGATTGCATTCAACAGACTTCAGTCAAGAGCTCCAAAAGAGTTTTTTCTTGAATGTTGTGTGGGATTGAAAAGATGATTCCAGGAGATGAGAAATAGTGAAGGAATTATTAGGAAAGGGATGTTGTGCCTTTTAGAGGTGGCACAATTCAAAAATGAAAACCAAATAAAAACATAAAAACATTATGGGCTCAACACACCCAAAGCTATTCATAATATAAGACAATAATGTGTAAGGGATAATGTACAGAGCTGGTTGTTATTGCAGAATAAACCCAGAGCGTAATCAAACACTGGCTGACTGTACGTTACTCCTTAAATAAAAGTGCAAATTGTTAATGAACGAAAATCAGTTATTGAGCAAGTACATAACAGATCAGTACATAGCTGCTCTTACAGCAGTTATTTAGAAGCTGGCTTAAAACCATTGTATAAAGTAAAAATGCTAACAATGCTAAAGAGTTTTGCACAGTACTGTCTATATTTCTAATTCTACTGACAAGTGCAAACATGAAACCAAGAAAATGGCATAGAAATATATTAAATAGAACATATTCCACAGAAAAATATGTATAATTTATTACGTAAATGAAATGGCCAATTTTGTGGTATTTGAAAAATTATAAATATACAGTTGATTACACATATGTTCAGTGTATAATATGTTATGTATATATTGTATGTATAATATTATACTGTGCATGGGTTTTCCATGTTGCTTCACTACAGCAGTGTCAGATACATCATGAAGTCTACAGCTGTATTGTCCAGGTTTCAGTGAGACAGCAGCTGTGGCTGATGCTGGGCGGGAGAGGAGGTTTCCTCTTTGAGGTTTGTTGCCTGTTTCTATCTCTTCAGGATTGCTGGAGTATGTGATAATTACTACAGACCCTCTGGAAACAGTCTTTCAGTCACAGGCAGTTGATTTATTCTTATTATCAAAACATAGATAGTATTTCAATCCAAACCTGATCCACAAACATAAAACATGAAACATTTTCTTTCCCTCTTCATTCTGCCTTACCCATCACAGTGTCTCATTCCCTCCTCTCAGCTTGAAGCTGTCTCAATATGTCTGTGCATTGCAAGCATATTTGTGTCAGTACAAGGAAAATAGTCAAGAACTGGGAGGTGTAGATAGTCAATCCAAATCACTTCATGAGCTCTTGTCACTAATTGTAGTGTGAGGAAACAAACTGAACAGATCTCACACAGTCTTCAGACTCAGACTGATGGCTATATTCATTTGTAACAGTCTCTGTGAATCCAAAGCTGACCAATGCTAAAAAGGTGCTGCTTAGCTCACTGCAGCTCGCACTAGCAAGGGTGTTTACACATCCAAGATTCAGTGCAAATAACATTTATTATATTAATGCAAAACAGGTGGTCTCCACTTCTGGGTGCATGGGGGCAAAAAAATCAAACAGATGGGGCGGGTAACAGCAGATCCATTCCATACATTTTTCTCAAGCTTCCATACAATTCAGGTCAGGGCCACACATATGCTAAAACCATAACCTGAGTCTTGACACAGCTCAGAGTCTCAAGACAAACTGCTTTTGATAAAGGATTGTGGTGTTATTGTTTTTCTCACACAATGGATTCTCTCTGAGGTCAGAGTCACTTCCTCATGCGTAAGGCAAACTCTTGTTTTCATGAAGATACTTGTGACTGCTTGGAGAAATCATGTATCTGCTCCGGAAATAGCAAGAAAACAGAAGATTTAGTGATTTCTAAAGAAAATGTATGTGGTGCTTGGCCTGTCCAGCACTCTCAGCCACAGTGCTGGGGTGTTTTAGTTGGTTGCCAGGGCATTGTTATGCGGTTCCTAAGCTGTTCTTAGGTGCTTGCTAGAAAGTTAAAAAAGAACCCATAGATGTGACTCCGGTCCTGCCTTCAATGTAGGTCTGAGGAATTTTATTATGTGGAATTCTGATGACTTGTTGGAGCACACCTCTCCTTGACAAGCAGTGTGCTAAGAAAATTCCTTCATTTCCAGAGCATAAAAAGACAAAGTTTGCTTGTTCTAATCGTTTTGAGCAGTAGTTGCCTTAGTAAACACTACTAGCCTGATGTGCAGGTAGGGGTTAAAGCAGTATATTGGTTTTGTCATTACAACCTCACAAAACCTTTTGGCTAAAATTGCATTGCATGCAGCATATGGCTCAGTGGAATTTTAACCACCTTTGTTTTGACTGTCAACTTCAAGAGAAGCAGAGGAGAAACATTATATCATATAGAACACAAGTAGCACAGACTTCCCGGAAGAACGGAAACCATGCATGAACAGAAGAGCATTCCATCATTGGGATTATTCAACACGGAACCTCTGCGGTCGTATGTGGGGTTGCCATGCCATTGTTTTCCATTTAATGAATGTCAAATTCGCAAAACATACAGACCCTCTTCAGACGTGGAGGCTCACAGAGTCAAAGCAAAGGGTTGTAAAAAGAAATGATGGCACAGGCACTCTCGAGGTGTCAACGGGAATGTCAACGGGAAGCTGACTTATGTACAGTGTATTGTCTGGGAAAATGTATAATCATTCATTCCTATAATACCCTTCCCCCCTTCCCTGTTTTTTTATCGTTCCCACGGGGCACTCAAACCAGACACATCATTCCATTTTGATATGCATTTTGGAACGTGTTAAAAACTGCGATGCATGTTCGTCTAGCTCCAGAGTTGCTAAAATTGGAGGTGTAAAAACTTGTTTTTGTGCTCTTTTTTTTCTCTTTTTTTCTTTCTCCTTGCTTTGGCTGTTAATGTCGTGCTGGGAACTGTTTTCACCAAATGCTTGTGTGTTATTATTTTCCCAAAAGCTGACTTAAATGTTTTCCTGTTTGTTAAACTGCTATTTGCACAATACGAGAGTACAAAAATGAACGCCACAACATTACTCAGAACAGTCCAGATGACATGCAACTCTTTATAATGTACATTGGGTGATTAAGTAACAAAATCCTGTTTGACTTTCTGCAGGGTTCAAGTTTGTTTACCCAAACATACAGACGCTGTCACTTTCTTCAAAGCACATGTTGGTTGGAATGATTCTCTTGCTCGTTTTCACACAATGAAAGTTAAACAGACAGACACTTTCAAGATACATAAATGGCAAAAAGTGCCATGAAGTAATCCATATGACTTGTGTGTCATGTTCTACGCTTTATGAAGCCTTGCAATAGATTTGTGACAGCAAGAAAAAACATCATTCATGTCTGGAACGGCATGTGTAAATGATGTTGAGGTTTTCATTTTTGGGTAAAATGTCCATTTATCAATAACATCTTTATTTCCTCCTCAGGGGAGGTTCTAAGTCTGCTGGAGGATCTGTTTTCAGGCCTCGGCACCTCCTGTGTGGTAGCAGGTCGCAGAAGTGGAGAACATCCTCACACTGTGATCTACTCGCTCATCTTCAAGTGCCTGGAGCCTGACAGCCTTTACAAGTAAGACTCACAGCAGGCATGTGTCACTATTGAAAGAAATCGTTATTATTTGTGCTGTTCTGTTTAATGACGCTGTTGGTGCACAAATGGCACTCTTTAAAGAAACAGTGTTTATTAAAACATTCAAGTGTACCCAAAGGGGCAGAGCTTACATTTACATTTTATGCATTTGGTAGACGCTTATCCAAAGCAACTTACAGTTCATTTGAGGTATGCATTGTACATGTGCTCCTTTTGTGCTGCTAACACAGTGCTCTGGCAGTTGAGCTCCAGGAACTTACGAGGAGAGCTTGGAGGAGAGTTTTTATTGCTTCTTTATTACAGTGTATGGTTAACCTCAGATGGTTGACCCTGAGAGTTCTGCCTCATCACAGTGGATCTGTGGATCTGATGTGTTTTACAACAGTAATCTTAATAAGTGGATCCAGGATGGATTGAGTACTATGTCTTAAAGTCATTCTCCATGCATGCTTGAACTAGATACCCCAACAGCTGTAGTCTTTGACCTAATGTAAGCGAGGAATCAATCAGCCTGGATGCTTTGGAAGGACAAATCCTTCCAACGCTGATCTAATGATCTTAAGACCTCCGGCAGGTTAAATGATGTGGTTTGGATGGTTGAAGTTAGCTAAGTGTGGTATTAGCCATTGTTATTTCTGTAAGTTGTTTATAGAGCTCTGCATGGAGAGAATCTAGACAGGTAATAAAATGCCTTTTTAAGGATTCTGGTTTGTAGTTCTGGCCTCTCATGACAGCTCACTTCAGAAGAGGGTTTTGTTTTGAACAGGATGAACCTCATCAGTGTCCAGTGTAATTGTGCCGCTTTTTCCAGACGTCCTGTTAGAAAGAATAAAGGGCTTAAGAACATTGTGTACATTTGCGTTCTTTCCTAATTGTTGTGTGAGTTTTCTTTTCATTGCCGCTTTGGTTGCTCAGCAGACGTTCCCAGGCTTTCAGTCTTCGTCCTGGAGAATTACAAGGTTCTTCATATTGTGTAACTGAGTGAATGTATGAACTCTGTGTTGTCCACTCTAAGACAGGAGCTCTGTTTCAGCCGGCCTGGCTTTTGGAAAAATCATCTCATTTTGTTTACAGAACTGTTGCGTAAGGGATAAAGGTCACATAAGGAGCGAGCAGCAGGGGGAAATCTTCAGGGTGAAACATAGAGGCTTCATATAGATGTTCTGGTACCACTCCACCCTCTCCAAAACATCTCTGCCCCTCGATAAGACCTCAGTTTACACAAAACCTTTCCGTCATCGGTAGTTTATTTCATCAGAAGATATTTTCTTTTGTACAGTTGCTATATTGAAATATACTGTATTTCTTTCCTTTATTCTCTCCCAACATTTGTAATATGCAGCAACACAGCTCAACAGTGTTTTATTGCAGCTTTCATATTTGTGGCGTTACATATTTAGGGTGTTGGCTTGCACTTCAGATTCATTAAATTCCTTTATAGCAATATTACAGGATTGTATTTTGACAGCATATTTATTTGGGTCAATTTAGGGTGCATGAAGTTTTGTCTGTATTCTGCTCGTAAATAAGGAGAATTTGATCGTATAGGGTGATTAAAGTTGGCAGGAAATCATGTTGCGTACAATGTTTTAGACTCGCAGGAAAACGTGTTTGCATGTTTGGAAAATTGCTACCTCTGTGCACTCTGATTGGCTGATCCAAATCCTAATGACCACATCTGTGGCATCTTACTAATGAAGCTTTAGTCTTACTCTGTGCTGCAGTGTGTTTGCTTGTAAAATGCCTCACTCTGGTTTAGACACGGCCTGAGTGGAATGGTTGAGTTTCTGACAATGTCAATTTTCTTTGCTTGCTTGTTAAATTGATGTTTTTCATATTGTGCAAACATAACATTTTAAATCTATTTAGTTCCTTTGTTTCTACATTTATTTGATCTATTAAAGTTAAACAGTTGTATATTTTCAGTTGTGCTAATGTTGGTATGATGTTAAGTGTTTCTATTGTTTATGGTTTATCAGTAACCTATAATAAACTGGGAAACGAGATGGATGACTGAATGAGTTTTAATGGATTCACTCTCATAGCGGTAGCCAAACTAGCCTAAGATTTCTTTGAATTTTCTACAGTCAGTGTTTCTGTATCTTGCCATGTGTCTTAGCATTTCAGCTGTGTAGAGTAATCCAGCCAGTGTTTAAACAAACACTATATTAGGAGGGCAGCAGTTATAGATAAAATGGCCCGCAAGAAAGTTTTGACCTAAGAGAACTCTCTTCAGAAAGTAAAATTAATCACAGCCACTGACACAGTGAGACATGATAAACCTGATATGAGCCATGCTGTGCTGTGAATTATGGGATGCCTAAATTATTCATATGCTCACTGAGGTTTAAGGGTTCAAATCTGCATTTAGTTCAAACTCAAAACATTGAATATATCTTTGGGACATGTATTAGCTCTTGTCTCCTGATATATTTCCGTCAAGTGAGTGAACCATTGAAAACAAACTCCTGTAAGCAAATGGAGGAAAGTATCTATTAGTTTGGTCAAAAAAGGTACATCTGTTGATGTCTGAAGAGCACATTTAGAGTCTGACCTAAAGACAAGATCTTTAAATTCTTCACTAAACCTGATTCCTGTTTCCTTAAGGGCTGAAATTAAGATCAACATACCGATGAGGTACACCATAAGGTACACATCTATTGGTACTTCAGAAAGGCACACAGTCTCTCAAATACAAAATACAAGATCTGGAGCATCAAATAACTTATCGTCCTCTTTTCCGCTTTGCTCAGCCAGCCTGTTTTAGTCCTGAGACACATTTATGATGAAGCAGAGAAACACATTATCTCTCACAGTCAAAGATCTGCAGTGGAAAACGGATAAGAAATGCTTTGCAGGAATTCTGAACACATCACATCTGTTTCCCCATCAAACAAACACGTTTGTCCAGAGAGCCACGCAGACGGTCTCTGTCTCCATGTCCACTAATATCCTCTATCCTAATACATTAGCTAATTACTGGCAAGGCAAACATCAGCATAACGTGTCCTCATTCTTCAGGGGAAGGCATTTGAACAGTTGCCCTAATGCTAGATATTAAACTTTTCTTCTGACTGCACTGAATTACAGTTAAGCAGTGGTTACTTTGTTACACTGCACATAAATCCAGTTTGTTTTTGAAATCCGCTCTGACTGCTCACACGTTTATTTTGTTAACAATGAAATCTGATCTGCTTGTTCAGACAGTTGTCAATATCTGATACGTCTGCAACTGCAAGGTTGCCATGGTAATGATGAAAGAAGCATCAGCATGCTGCCGGGAGACATTCTTGTACAGCAGAGAGCGTCTGTTCGTGTGAAATGAGTGGCAGAACGTGGACGTTCAGTCTCTTGTGACATCTCATCGCAGTACTGAACGAAAGTGACATCACTGTACATAAACTGCATGCAAAACTGCTCACTCAGGCGTTGTGCAGTACATAGTGAACATCACATAAGATTGTTAAATGAGCATGTAGTAAATAAGTCTGACATCATAGCATGAAGTTTTGCCCAAGTACACACTAGGGCAAACAACCAGTTCCTAGTGTTACTCTCCACAAACAAACACCACTGACATTTTGTGACAATTATAGCTAATGTGTGCTCTGCTTCTCAGAGGTTTCTCATACGGAAAACACTCCAGAAAGTCGCACTCATTTTAGGACCTGTCTTAACGTCTCAAACTGTGCTCTGGTTTGCCATCACAGATGAAATATTCTCTTCTGCTATGCAGATCCCCTACACTGAGTTAAAACAAAGCAGAAACAGTCCAGGGAGCGGCCATGAGACAAAGCTCAACAGAGGGCTGAACTGAATATAGAAACAGCCAAACACACAGCAGTGAAGACGTGAAGTGAAGAAAATCCAGAAAACGGGGATGAGTTGGGCAGGCAGAGGAAGAGTGTGTGTGTGTGTGTGTGTGTGTCAGAAAAGAGAGAGAATGAGAGAGGTCCTGAGGGGGGAGTATGTGTTTTGACATTGTTGACATGCCAGACCACTGCTAGCTTTTGTCCTCGTGGGTGATCTTTATCTCTGCCAATTGTTTGCAGAGTTCTTCAGACTTGGAGTCAGATCTATACTGCAGTGTGACACACACACAATAAAAAACAACTATTCTGATGAGAAAACAAAACCAGTAAAAGCTAGGTGGCTTTTGAGAGTCCGTTACAGTTGCATTACAGTCAGACAAGAAACAGGTACCTGGTGTCTTTGCCAACACCCTAAACGAGTCTGTTTGATAACAAAACAACAACCACTGCACGACTACATCATTCAAACAATGGGCTTGCTGGGGCCAGTGTTGTGGTGATGGGCTTGGCAGCAGGTGGTGGCTGGACTGGATTTGGGGTGATGTCTTTAGTGAGCTTTAAGAAAGGAATTCCAAACACCTTCGATGAATAACAAGATCAGGCATGTTAGCCATGTATAAACAGCTCGTATTACAAACAAAACAATCCGCTGGTGGTTATTGAAATATGAATTTCCAAACAAATGAAGAGTCAAAGTGTTGAAACCATGGCATCTAAAGAACGTTTCTGTCGCTGCTGTAATATGAGTAGTAACATGAGTATGAGTAGTGATGCTAGTATTTTCATTTGAATGGTCAGAAAGACGAGTTGATTGCAGATGGCAGTGAGGATTGTTTATAAAGTAATGCTTTGATGTCAGTTTACAGAATAAATGCATTTACATTTATTCATTTGGCAGAAGCTTTTAGCCAAAGTGACTAACAGCACATTCAAGCTATACATTTGATTAGTATGTGTGTTCCCTGGGAGGCCAACCCACAACCTTTTGTGCTGCTAAGCAATGCTCTATCAGTTGAGCTACAGGAACACCCTGTGCAACAGCATTTCTGGTAATGAATTTAAATAAATATTCCAAAATTGCTTTTAGATTTAATTTACTGTTTGACTCCACTATTGTTCAGATAGAGTGCTGCTCCATTATCATATAAACATTAGGACTCTTGTGGTTAGACACAGTGTGCTAATGCATGTGTGCTGTGCAGCCGGACCGAGAACACACATACAGAGATCTTCATTCCAGTAGACATGTATTGAGTTAACGAGTCACGTTTTAAACACTGTAGACAACTGCTGTGGTTCCATCCATAGTGTGAGTTTAAACATTTTTGTACATTTTTAGAATTTCTGTGTATCTTGTTTACTGCACACTTTATTATAGAATGGACAGTTTTGGATCTGGATTTTGATTGGTCACTGAAGTGTTCTAGCATCATTAACTTTAGTTTACATGTCAGAGACTGCATGTTCCAGCGGAAGGCTGCTGCTCAGTGAGGTCGCTTATTAGAAATATTTTATTGAAAGTTTTTTGTAGGCTCTACTGTTGTGAACTCATTTAGCTGTGACAATATGACACATATTTTCAACAAAAATAACTGGACATTGTCAGTTGTGCAGACTCAAACAGTGACCTCAGTGACCCGAGCGCTGGGCTGTGCCAGCTGACGGAGGCTGTGATTAACTGTGTGTGCTGTTTCCAGAGCAGTTTGGTGCAGGTTTGTGCTGGGTGGTCTGTGAAAATGCTGAGCAGCAGTTCTAATGTGTTTTGTGTTTGTCAAGCGGAACTCCGTCATTAGAGGAAGTGGGAGTCCCATTTAAGCTGCTATTAGCCTTAATAGCTGTTTCTTTTTTCTGCACCGGCCGTGCACGCAATTTCCACACATAACGACATGCTGTGGATTCACAACTCTGTGGCCGCATGTTGGGCTTATAAAGAAGAACTGCAGGCAGACTCATAACAGAAACACCTTTTGGTTTTAATGATGTATTTGTGTATTTAAGTGTTTCAGTTACAATGGAACTTAAAAACATGGCCTAGCTTTGTCTTTGTTAAAAATTAATTTTTAATAGTGATCGCTGAATTACTTTTTCATGGGAGGGTTTAAAAGTTTATAAATGACCAGTTTCTTACGAAAAAGTAAAACAATCCAACCCATGCAGCCATCTGATATATAGTCATATAATGAATGTATATGTTAAACTATAGTTCATATATGTGGACTTATGTGTATATATATATGACTAATTCCACAATTCTGGAAAAGAATTAATAGAAAAAAATTAAGCTCTGGAGAAAATTTGGAGACCACTTCAAAATTTGCTTAAATCAGCATGTCTACATTTATGGAATTCCAACACAGGCACATCTTATTCTGCTTAATGAAATTCTGATTCACTTGAAAGTGATCACTTGAACCAAATAATATTTAACAAGGAACAGTGTGGAAAACACTGTTGGGCTAATTACTATCCTCTTGCAATAAGACGAGCTGCATGGTAAAAAACAGTGCTAGTAGAACTTCAAAAGTAAGTGGAATCAAATAATAACTGTTGACCATGCCAAGAGTTCAAAAGAAAAGTTCTGAGTGAGGAAAAGACGAGTTCAATTCCCGCTTTACTAGCAGAGGAATACAGTGAGCATCAGGATGCTTCCTTCCTTCAAATTTCAAAAACAAAAGTTCATAATAACAAGGTTAAGCTGTGAAAATTGGGGGCAACTAAACTACAGACCATTCGAATGTTGATCAAAAACCGTAGAATGACATCAAGTGACCTACAAAAAGAATGGGGAATGGCAGCTGTGGTGCACTGTGAGGATGGTTTGAAACGGTCTCCTAGAGGCAGGACCGAAGTCATGCAGAGCTAGAAAAAAACGCTTTATCAATGAGATGCAAAGAAGAGCCAGGCTGAGGTTTGAAGACCAGAAGGATTGGACCATAGAGGACTGGAATAAGGTCTGGATCTGTAAGATGCTTCAGCAAGGCTGGAATTGGGCAAATTGGTCTTTGTGAAGGGCACATGAATCAAGCCACATACAAGGTTGTCCTGGAAGTGAACTTGTTTCTCTGAGAATGTTTCTCAACTCTAAGGATTGTTCTTTCAGCAGGAGAATGCTCCACACCACACAAGTCAATCAAGGTTTGGATGGAGGTGCAGCAGATCAAGACCCTGTCATGGCCAGCCCAATCTCCAGACCTGAACTCCACTGAAAACCTCTGAAATGTGATCAAGAGGAAGATGGATGTCACAAGCCATCAAACAAAGCCGAGCTGTTAGAATTTTGTGGCATAAAGTCACTAAACAGCAATGTGAAAGACTGATGGAGAGAATGCCAAGATGCATGAAAGCTGTGATTAAAAACCATTCCACCAAATATTGAGTTTTGAACTCTTCCTAAGTTAAAACATTAGTTGCATTAGTTGTTGTATTATGGGGTAGTGTTTGAGGTCACTGCATATTTTTTGTTTTGAGTTCAGTTTCTTCAAATAAATGCTGTAAATGACAATATGTTTATTTGGAATTCAGGAGAAATGTTGTTAGTAGTTTATAGGTCCGTGTACCTTCATTTAACTTGTTTTTTTGTTTTTGTATTCAAAACGAAAGAATTAGATTCACAAAGTGCGTTTTTGTATACCGGAAGTTCCCTGTAGCCTGGATATTTATTAATCATTGGGTCAGTGCTGGAGGATCAAGCTGGAAACATAATTAACCTGTTCACGTGTGACAGACCCCCGGCGTGAAGTTTTTAATGCGACCATTATTTTGCAATGAATCATCTTCCAGTTACCATGGAGACGCATAAAGCTATATATATATATATATATATATATGTGTGTGTGTATGTTTCATACTAAATATTTACAAAACTGTTACATGCATTGTTAAATGAAAGATTTTCCAGTTGTTAAATATGTGCAAACTTTCATAATGTTTACATTAGATGATTAGTAAGTTATCACGGGCACCGCGATTTGTCCGGGAGACAAACTGCTGGATTTCAAACATGCTCAAAAAACATAAAAGTGTCTGACGAACTAAGAGAGGAATAGAGTTAACTTTATAATTACCTATACAATCGATTGACAGGAATAAAACATAACCACACGTTGTTTGAAAGGTTTGTTTTGCCTCTGTTATGTATAAAATATATATTTATTTTTTTATTTGTGGTACTTCTGTGATGAATGAAATGTAAGAAAATAAAAATAACATAACGTTTTGTTTGAAAGATGCTTTTGTCTCCGTTTCATAAAAAGTATAGGCTA
>JAZGTI010010100.1:3768-18047 GCA_036877585.1 Botia kubotai
CAGATGGTGTTTACAATTGTATTGTTGAAATAAAACAACTACAGCAATAAAAGAGATGGGTAAATAAACTGACAATTTTGTCTTTGTACCTTTCATTAATATGTAGCATTAATATGTATTCAAAAATAATAATTGTGTAACATGCCTTTTGTTAAATTCTCAAATGATATTGCTGAACAACAGTCAGGTTTACCTCTGTTGCCATGAAATGTGAGGATACAATAACCAAATCATAACCCAATGTGTTTATTTAATTATAATCTAAATTCATCTATGATAGTCTGCTCATTAATTAATGCCACATTATTGTTTGACTTTGTCTATAGCAGTTCTGTCTTAAATGTGACTTTGTCTATAGCAGATCCTAAATGTGACTAGTTTATGAAATGAATGCATCAAATGTCCCTTTGAATCCACAAAAATCACACATTTTACTAATTAGAGAAATCAGCAGGACCTTCTACTGTATCAATATTTCAATTAGAAAGAATTGTAAGACATGAACATGGGAAAATATAATGGCTTCATGAAAGCTGGCTCCTGGTTGGCTGTATGGAACTCCGCCTCCTTTCCCTGCATTCCACTTACCATCCAGCAGAGAAGGGAAACCCCTTCATGTGGGATGGGGGTGGGGGGTAGTGCAGAATGACTGTAAAGGATAAATGTACTGAAAAGGGGGGGGGGACTCTTCAGTCCAGTCAATATGTAAGCTCATGTAAGTCTCTTCCTATTCCTGCAGTTGTGAACCCTTGATCTCTATACTGAAGATCAATTACTCGCTCTCCCTCTTTCACACACACAAACTCTATACCTGCTGCTGTAAGATGGGTATAGGGGAATAAGACTGAGAGGGATGCAATAGACACATTAAGCTTCCCTTCTATTTCCTGGCAGGGTGAATATGGTATTTATATGGAGTATTGTCCATGAGAATCCTGCAGAGGGCCTTTGTTTGTATTTGATCTCTATACCATCCGTGTGAAGCTTTTACATTTACAATATCTGCGATAACAAGCTGATAATTACTTTCGTGTCAAAACACGCTTCTGTCAAGGAACAATGACTCCAGACCACAGAGGCTGATTACTAATGATGTATCTAGGCAGTTGTCAGTGGTTAATGGTGTTAAGACTCAGTCCGTAAATTGTTTAATACTCTTAGTCTCACTTTAGACCTCTTTAATAAAGGACTTTTTCTCCTGTCAGCATTAATGACACTTACCTGTATGCTTATTACACATATTTTTTGTTGATTATTTTAAATACAGTCAATACAGTTTGCTATTGACACACAAATAGAATTCTATGTTTTTAGAGGCAATTTGTTTCTATAAATTGTTTTGTAGCGTAATATGAATAATGTGCTTTTAAAGACCTAAAAACATCATAAAGTCAAAGCTACAATCTAACAAAACTGTTGTTTAAATCTGAGGACGTCAAAACATAGATATAGTATTTGGTCAAAATACTGTCAGAATATGGAGGAGATCTTATTTGATTTAATGAACAAATCATATTTAAAAGCGTAACCTTTACAGTTAAATCTCATTTAACATTTCTTGCAATATTTTTAAAAAGTATTCTCAAATACATGAGCTAGTTTAAATTCCACCTCAAAAAAATGCAATCAAAGTTTTGCTGAACCATAAATTACAGCAGTCAGTGATCAAAGACAATGTGACGAACAAACAGCTTAATTAAACATACTAAATAATTGTAATTATTTTGTAATTAAAATGTAAAAAATGCAAAAAGGTTTCAGTCTGGCTGAACTTTTGCACTGTGGAATCCCATAACTGTGACTTTGGGTCTCTGTGAAGTGACAGACATGTTACATTAATTAATCCACAAAACAGCTCAGCAATAACCCTTTTAATTCCATTAACGAGAACCACATGCCATAAAGACAATTTATTTTTAAATGCTGTCTTTAACGATTAATAAAGAGAAGAGGCCTCTGTCCCTTTATTTTACCACTTAAAGTATTACCTAATAAAGTATATTATCTTCAGAATTTTACCTTTCTTTCCAGTCTTCTAGTTTCCCCTTTCTGCCTGTGGGTTGTTCAGTGGAGAGATTTCTTTCTCTGAAAATCTTGTCTTCAACAGAAATGCTCAAGTTTAATGCTTGTTTCGATCAAACTGCCTCTCACCTGTTTATACTGTAACCATTACATCTCCGCTATATAACATTATTTACCTGGTTTAGTGAAACATTGACCACTGGAGTGTTAGTAGTACAGGTGGCTTTGCAGGCAAAAGCTGAGATGTAGATAGAGATGATGAATTGAAGGATGGTGAACACCAGCAATATTCCAGTGATCCCCTGATAAGGAGCCAGCATTTTCTTTTTGTTAGTGATTTTGTAAACATTATATATTGTAAGAGGCATCACTTTAAGCCAGTTATGAGAGTTCTTAAACAGTCTCCCGAAACAGTTGAAAATCTCATTTCATTTATCTCATTGCATTAGATAAAATATCAACGCAAATGATGCTAGACCTTTTCTCAGAACCTACTTAACCCTTCCTAGTCATTTCTTTTTTCAGTTACTCTAACTAACTGATGCCAAGGTCTTTTAGTGCATGAAATAAGTTATCCTCAAGTTTACCAGGTGTCCTCTTTGAATAAGCAGAGGTATAGTTCATCAAATTAACTACTTTCCACTAAGTTTGACGAGCAGAAAAATCCATGTTTTTTGTATAATGCAATGACATTCATAATTGTTTTTTTTTTTGTTATTTGTAAATTCTAAAGTTAAATATAATGAATAAATCGCTGAGTACATTGAAATGAATCCTAACAAAATATTAATAGCAAAATTAATACCTTAAATGCTGAACAGTCTCTGGACTGTGAGTAACTGGACGAATAGGAGCAATATAAACGCATTATTGTTAAATGTATAGACATCAGAATAATGGCTATCCCTGCAGTTATGGCACTGAACACATTCATTCCAAGCGAGGCTTTCACCTGCAGGGAGAAATGCATTTAATGTACTTGCAAAAACATTGGTGGCATATGTCGGCATTTACTACTGGTTTGTTTTACCTACGTAAAATGAGTCAGATAAATTAATTGTGAATTAAATTGTGAATATTTTAATGCTAAGAACGTAAAAATGTGTGTTTAAATAAAAAATATCAGCTACACAGTTTGAACTGATAAAATGCTTGTTAAAATGTTTGATTAAATAACACGATATGTATTATTATCTGTAAGTATTAAACTCACTACCTGCATTGTAGCGGAACACCCAAAGCATCGTGTGCATCGATATGTGCTAGTATCAGACCGCTGCGGTAAAGGATTTTACCATGGAACATATTGTGGTTGCTTTTTGCGTGTCAGTGCTTGCAGTTTTGTCAAATCACTGAGATGAACTTTGTGATGGCAGAAACTGACACTGTTTACCTTTGATCATCATCATTATCATCACCCACTCATCTTTTTGCCCAGATGAGTTGGGGAAAGTTCAGTTGGTTGTATTTTTTTTGTTTGTTTGTTTTACAACCAAGGAACAGTTTTTTCTTCAGTCTAAAGCTACAATGAGACAATCAAATCTTTGCTGTGGACAGATAAAGCAACTAAATGTTTGATAGCTTTTAAAGACTTAAATTGCCAAACAATAACCTGAGGGACTTGAACAGTGATGTGTGTGAACACATTAGAAACAACCTCACAAAATCAAAGTTGACGTCAACATGGACGATACATACCACACAGGGACTGAGTTTATTTTTCGCAGCAACAGACAGAGCACCAGCAATGATGTACTGAGAAATAACAAGAGGAAATGTTAAAAGTTAATACTGGAAATTATAATGGCAGTGATAAAGACAGATGCAATTACCAAACAGCAATAAAATGAAACGTACAATGAAGGATCCCCAGTAGGTTATGCCACTAAAGAGAAGTATATCACCGTTCGTATTCACAGTGAGTTCAATACCAAACAAGACCATCATCACTCCAATCATTATCTGGACAATCTATAACAGACACATATGGTTAAATACTTCACTCATTTTATCATAAAGGTAGATAAAGCAAACAGGTCAATGTTTAATACACTATTTTTGAAAGGAAAATAGAAAGGTGTTCACAAAACAACATAAAGCATTCTAAGTTGGTTTCTCATTTATTTGACCGGTGGTTTAGAATATTTTCTTTGGCATTCGGGAATGGAGTTGACTGTTACTGCAGTGCAGCGTCTTTGCTATGCTGTCTTAACAACGCCGTCCTGTCAGGACAATCGGCGTGCTTCTTTAGTCCGCTGTGCATGTGAACCAAAAGCATTTTAATATTTTTAATATTTTGTTTTTGATTGTATTTCTATGTAAATACATTGTGACCACCTCTATGTAGCTTTGAAAAGTCTGTGTAAACACTGTGTATTTGCAGCTTTTATGAGACTTTTAAATGTAATGAATTCTCATATATATATTATATATCACATACTTTTAATAAAACGTAATTAATATTGCTTATTATTATTAATATATATATAACTATATTATCAATAAGTAATAATAAGTAATTATTTGTAATTATTAGTAAATATTTGTCTCCATTAGTATTCAATTAAAGTAAAAAATAAACACACACAATGGATTTTAAGGTCAGCTATAGGCACCTTTTGCTTAAGAGGTGCCTTTAAACCCATTGTGCCCTAAATGATCTGTTTGGGCTTCAGGGAAATCTTGTATGCCGAAATCCATAATATAGAATCCAGATATAGTATCCTTTAAACCCATCAAAAACTGACAAAATGATTTTTGATGTTGTAAACACAGTAGACAAATCTTGCGTAAAACAATACATTACCCCCAATGACTTTGGTTGTGCTTTAAAAAAGCTTTTGAAGCCCGCGTTGGGATACGTTTTTGTTTTATCTTGTCCTTTAGCACTTTTTTGGACCACCTGTGGATTTATCTGGATGATAACTGTAGCCTTGTCAGATGAGATGACCTGGCTGGACATTCTAGAAATGTTTTGGATTTTGCCTGCAATAAGGCATTTAAATTTTAATTTTAAAAGCATGTAAATGTCTCAAAATGCAAACGTTCCTGTTAATCTTCAACACAGAGCAGATAATAAGGATGATGCATTAGAAGCATGTGCTTAGTGCTCAGTTCTAGAACCAAAAAAACATTCTTTGTTTCAATTCACAAATGAAAAACTTAAAATTAGTATTTGGGGTTGATCTGCTTATTGACACAATTTTCTATTACAATTATATTAAAGAGATTAGCTGGTGCTCTTATTCAGAATAAAATACACAGTGAAATACAAAAAAAAAAACACTGTACTGTAAAGGAAACAAAACAACTTTATTGGCTTTGTGATACTGCCAGCAATTTAAAATAGTAATTGATGTGAAAGATTATAATAATAAATTGTATAATAAAATATAATAAATTAATGAATCAGACTTGACAAATACATGTCTCTTTTTAGAAAAGAAAATGAATTGATGCACAGAATAGTTTACCTGAAATGAGTTTAGTTGATGTTGACTTCTAGCTGTTATGATGTATCTGTGCGTGTGTGTGGACTTATGTAATACACCCATGGAGGAGGAGCTTGCAAGTGTATTTTACAGAAAGTTTCTGTTGATATGCTTTTTCTCATTTAAAGTGCTTTTAATACAAATGCTACCAGGTAGAATAAACTAAAGTCATTGCAAGTGGATAAAAGTGCTTTTCGTTGTTAATTGGTAGATAGTGTTATTAAGATGGCTGTAGAAGCTTATGCTTTTTATTGTGTTGAATCTTTCGGATGAATTTAATTAACAATTTAAATAAAACGTCCCTCGTGGGGTCTACCAAAACAAATTATTATTATTACTTTTTGAGTATATATTAATGAAATGTATTACTTTGATTATTTTAAGTACTCACTGGGTAACACTGTCATCCCACAGGAATTAGGTCCCTGGTTCAAGTCCTGGCTGATTTCCTGTAGTTGATATACGACTGTGTTTGACTGTGTATGTTTGCCCTGTAATGGACTGACCACCTGTCAACAGTGGCCTCCTGTCTCAGAACAAGACCTCAGTAGAGATAAGTGGTATATGGATGGATGGATGGATGGATGGATCAGTGCACTCATGTTTGGTATCATTTAATATTTGTCAGTGTGACTGATACAATGGTCTCATGTCTATAACAGTAGAGCACATCATAATGAAGATTTGAGAGTTTTCTGCTTTAGCTGACAAAGGTTCAGGGGGATTGTACAGACAGTGCTGTGCGTTCCTTAAACAAACAACACTATGTATTTGTCTATTGTCAGGTATGCGTCTTAGATTAATCTTTGAGTATTTAATTTATGTATTTGTTTTGTTTTAATCTTTGAATCGATTGTTTAACTGGCATGAACCATTTACCTGACAAATAAATTATTGGATACTTGATTTTATCCAGCATGGTTCTAAGATTATTTGTTTAAATAGATTAAGTAGAGGCTTACGTTTCCATGAATCTGTGACCAGAGTCAGTGCGCACTACAGGTTGGTTTGATGGAGCATTGGGTAAGAGCTGGAGTTTTAGTATTCAATACATTGTTCGGAAACTGTAAAAATTCCACAGTAAGATTAATGACTGACTGTAATGGGTCAGTAAACAGTAAAACTAGTAGAAACTAATAATCTGTCACTGAATGAAGGAATAAGAGAAATAAAGAAGACAGTTTTACTGTGCATACAAAGCATAAACAGACCAGGAAAATAAATTTGTTGGTCAAATGAAGAAAAATTGTTGTTTATAAACAATGGTTTAAAAGTAAATAAGCCTAGAGCTTTTTTAAACGCTCAAAAAGTTCTTTTTTTTAATTTTTATCAACAAGAGGTAATGAGGTCACAGGCATGTAGACTATTTAATCTATTATTTAATATACAACAATCAATATACAACCGGCTAAATGAAGCTCTTTTAGGCTTACCAAGTATCTTTGATACTTTACATAAAACTCACATAAACATAAACATGCACCTTGCAGAAACAGCACAGCCGTGAGACAAGACAAAGGAACTGAGGAACACAGAGATTATACAGTATATACACAACCATATGAGGATCTAATGAGTTTATGAACAACAGGTGAACTTAATGAGACATCCAAAGGAAAGCCCAGTCAAACAGGACTAAACCAAAAACAGTAATTACATACTTTGTTGTTGCCTACATTGCAAAGGCATTAAATTAATTTTAATGCATTTTAAATTAATTTAATTTAATTTATTGATGTGACATATACATGAGTCATTACATTTACATGCTACATTATAATGTGGAAGGAACAACCAAACAGCTGAACTTTATCTTTTAAATTCAGCATTAGTTGAATTACATTTTTATTATATCTGTACTTAATGCATGTTGTAAATGATTTTGCTGCAGACCCTGCATGTTGAAGACTCTTGATTTACATTATTAATACATAATGGAGCACTGTGTGCAGTGTTTCTGAGTCAACAGTAGGGCCACACTATTTGTGTTCATAAAACAGAGCATCTACAAAGATCTACAAAGACAAACACCACAATATTTTATGAGTAATTATTAGTTACCTCACTTTTTTGCTTCTCTTTTTTTTGCATACAGCCTAAAGTTTCCACAATTAACTAGTTCTTATATGGTCAACCAGACCACCAAAAATACATTTCCAGTTAAAACCACATTTGAGATAGCTAAGTAGAACGGCAGGAAACCCAGTCTCAATACATCAAAACTCAGATTTCAGACACTGCAAGCATAGTTGATCAAGTGAAACAAACATTTAAAAAATCCTGACTCCATAGATGTAGATCTCACAGATAAACTTCATTTGTATTTCATCCCTGTTGCTTTGGTGAAAGCAAAAAAAACTGTAAGCGCCATTTGCATATTTTAGGACTATGGCAGTATTTTGGTCTCTCTGATGATGTGAAACAACATTATCTTTGCTTTGCTTTAAATTTTGTTTTATTTATTTGACTATTGGATACATTAAGCCACTAATATCTTGAAGCCACTGCCTCCATATGTCAAACTGTAGATTTGATGTTTCACACAGATGTTTCATCTTTTGTTGGACTTCATTTAAAAATACCGAAATAAATAAATAAATTTCTATTTCTAGTATGTGTGTGTGTGTGTATGTGTGCGCTGTTGTATAAATTAAACATGGGTAGAAGTTCAGAAGTCAGGGCCCTTTTTATTTAACTTTTCCTAAACATCATATTGCTGTGTTTGTAAGCTTTCTGTCACACATTGAAATGACGTATGGCCACCAAACATGCACTTGTTTTGTACCACAGTCCATTTATGTTGCTTTCAGTAGAAAGCGTCATAAACATCAACCAAGCATTATGGAGTAATTTTATATAGGGATCTCATGGCCTCCCTTCAGTGTGCTGGTACTCTTAGTCGGAATAACTTCTGACATGCCCACATTAGCCTATGCCCTGTTTGCTGCATTTTAAATCCTGTCAGATGAGAGGTCTGTTATTCCTTATGCAACAAGGTACAGTTCAATGTCATCGGCCCCGCCATTTTGCTTTCTGATGACCCCTGACCTCTTGACTTAAATTACATCAAGACCAGATATGCGCAGAAGTACATAGACTCAAAGAAATTAGTTTTAACACATTTACATGGTGGAATTTTTTATGGTGGATTTTGTTTATAAACAGGTTTCAAGGTTTATTCTACCTCTCTCAAACTGATTATAATTCGGAATTCAATGCACCTTGTGATTCACTCTGAAAGCTCCAGCTTTCTGATGCTTATTTTTTTGCAAATTCTAGCTTTGTCTTCCAAATGACTGTATTTCTTTTTCAGAAACAATGAGCAGACTTGACCCACTGAATGTAACCCCTTACGCTGCCTTGGCAGATGTCACAATCAATTTCAAACCACCTTGAACTCTGCATTATCAAACTTCTAGTATGTATAAAGAAAATAGCTTATATTAGATTTGGTAAATGATCATGGTAATGTCCCCTGAGGCTTGACCTAAACCTACTGTTGCCTTTATACAGTATTCCTAAATAATGTATATTATGATCCTTTTGCATGCAACAACAATGTTTGATTTTGGCTTTTTAAGAGACTCTTTTAAAAGACTTTTTTCAGCAAGAGCATATACTGTACGCAAGTATATTTTAATTGTAAACGTTCTGATGTGGAAGATATTCAGATTTGCTTAATAATATGTTCAAACACAAAGTGATAACAGCAGTGTGATAAGGAGAACAGCTAAACATTTATGTTCTTTCTCTCCCTCTCTTATTTGTTAGTTCAATTACAGTAGAATGAAAAAGGCTCAATGACCGTCAATGAGCAGTTGACAAAGAAAGCTTATTTGTAGCCATTTGCTTTTGTGGTATAGGACCTTTCAATATAGAGACATTTATTTTGCATATAGACATTTTACATTTACAGTTCCAGCTGGAGGAGAGTATATCTTTGTATTTTGTGCATTCTATTAGAAAGTGCAGCTCTGTCTTGATTTTGCTTTGATTGCAGTGTGGACACAACATCTCTTCCTGTGGCAGCCATGTTTCCTGTGCCTACCCATCTCTATTGTGAGCTTCTGTCTATTGAGTCTGTACCTTCTCGAGGTATTTCTTGTTCTCTCTCTCTCTCTCTCTCTCTCTCTGCGTTTTTTGTAAACGCAGATGCAGTAGTTATTATTGCTTGTATAAATGGACAACTGCTTGATAACACTGTCTTCAGCACTTTATTTTTATAAGGATAGCGTGTTATCTTTACTATTAAGTAAAATGCAAACAGGTCATTTGATGTAAGACAGAGAGGAATGCTCATGGCCCCACGACCTGCAGAGGGCAAAGGACACTACTCCCCCTTGAGTTCACAAAGTGCAATGTTACAGATCACCACATTACAGAGGAAGAGGGCTGACAGCCTTTTAAAATGCCAGTTGTTTACAAAGGCATCATAAACTCTGCACATTCTTTAGCTGAGCAGTTATCAGGCTGTATAATAAAATAAAAGAAGTTATTTTAATGGATTTTTGATGGGGATGTGTCAGGCCGCAGTGCAGGTCATCGTTTTGGTTGCTGTATGCTTTTCAGAAAGCTTCTGTAAATGGGGTTTGATGATGCTGCTCAAAAAACACTCACTGTGGTGTACTGCCAGGTATATTTGTGTCTGCATATTTATGAGTCAAAGAGAGTGAGTGAAGCTGTCAAAGGAGTTATTTCATTATTAACAAAACCTGTTTACGAAACACGCAGCCAATCTAAACTTAATTTAGCATATTTATACAATATACATTTTATATAATAAAATATACAGTTCCTAAATCATTAATTTAATGATTTTTATATGTATATTTTTATAATGTATGTTTATATATGTTCATGTATGGATATATATGTACACACAAACACACACACGTAAAAACACGGTACCTCTCATACAATTAGTAATATTAGAAGATTAAAATAGAATATTAGAATATGAGAATTCTTGATAATAGATTAAGAATACGCAGCATACATGGTCATAGTTTTCGTTTTTGGTTTAGTTTCTATGCCACAGTTATGGATCACATCCCGTATTCATGTCACATAATCTATAAGCCCTATATGAAAAGTCAAAGCCAAAAGTCAAAGTCACACACTCATCTCATTATACATGTTGCTATGGTGACCTCCCCATGGGGAAAATTATACAGTAGCTACTTAGAAGACTAATTCACACAGGACAATAGTTCAACATCCATTACACACACACTCACATAAATGCATACTTTACAATGACACAATATTGCCCTCACAACATGTAATAAACAACATACGATGTGTAAGGGTGCACAACGCATGCACGGGTGTGTATTGCATCAAAGACAGCCAGCCAGAGTCATATACAACCTTAGTTTAACCTCATAATACAGCTGTCTGAATTCAGCAGATGGTGCAAAACTAAAAGCATCACAATGTATCTTTCACTCACAATGCCTCTATCCTTTAGTTCTTTTTTCCTCCCTTTCCTGTCTTTTAAAAGCTGGTTATTATCTCAAAGAGCAAAAGACAGCAGTATGTGCGCATTCATCTTTTGAACATAACCAACAGTTATGGTAAACTCTAAATCAAAATTGTCTCCAGCTATGTAGACACTTTTGGCTCTGTGAACATACTAGGTTATTTAATGTGTCTGCTAACAATACTTACCAGTAGATAAACATGCATCACATGTAAATTCTGCTTTTGTTTACTTTTTTCAGAACCACCATGAACAAAAACAGCATTTATTCTGTGACAGAAAAGTTTTTGTTAAACAGTTGTCAAATAAAATATTCAGAAATTCATAACAGCATTTATGCATCTTAAATACTTACAGTTTGACTGGAAAACAAGCAATAGAAATATTCTGTTTGCAACCTTGATTTTACCTTGATTGTTTTCTTCATATTTTGCATGCCTCATTTTATCTCAAGCATGCTTGACTAACACTGTTGTCTCCCCTAACCAAGTACAGCACACTAACTTTTGGTTTATTGGTTTATTACAATAATTAATTGGTTCATTATAAAATCATTAATTACAATATTTTTATGTTTATGAAAATGTTATTTTATGATGAATGTTTAGTTTTTCAGACTGAAGGTCAACATTTATAGATAAAATACAGTTAAAAAGTAGCAAAAGTAAGTCTTGAAGACATTCACAATGAAGATCATGAAGACACAAACGTTTCCTATACTCTGAATGTGATGTACAGTAATGAGGTGGTCATATTACAAAAAAACAAATCTACCCTTCGGGACATAAAATTGCCCATAGCTAGTAAGACAACATGTTATACTTATGGTCGCTAACACATAAACACAACATCCTTTATTAGAACTAGCCTCCTTATGATATAAAGATATACATGATATATGATATACATTTGATCAATTTTCTTGCATGTTAAAATATGGAAATGAGATTGATTTATCAGCACGTTGGCCAAGAGCTCGAAAGCAATTAAGGTGTCAGTGTTCAGCATGGCTCAGTGTGTGTGTGAGAGAGAAAGAGATAGAGAGAGTGGGTGTATGAAAAAAAGACAATTTAAATTATTAAAATATATTTTTATGTAATTTGTTCCAGAATGTTCCATTCTATTTATGTTCTTAAAGTACGAACAGCAGAATAAAAAAGGTCATGCTTAAAACAATGTCTTATATATTTTTGATCTCGGTGTACTGTAAAATTTCAGAACATCCATCTATAAATACATGCAAACCTCCATCTGTCCATTCCTATTCTGATCTAGATCTACCAACGTCTGTCATTCATTCTCAAGTTCTTGTATCATCTGTTGTGCTGTTCCTTTGTTGACTGACATAAAAGATGTGTCAAATGGAAAATGCTCTGCCACTCTATATTTGTATTTGTATGTAGCTTGTCAAGGCTCATTGACTAAATTTTTGATGAGAATGTCTCCATCTGTAATAACATAATTTATTAAATGCACCCTTTTTCAACCAAAAAGGACCTCTTTGACATGTGACAACATTGTTTACAACAACGTTTCATTAATTTTCTTATCTGGCAATGATCACACGATAAAGTAAAACTTAGGTTTTCCAAGCCAATAGTGACCAGCTGTATGGACAAATTGCAGCAGATGTGTGTACTGTTGCTACGGCAATGTTTTTCGCTTTAGATATGAAGGAAAGGGTGGAGGGATAACAGACCGAAAAGTTCTGGTAAGATGAAACTGATGCAAATGGTATTGCCAGGACTTGGGTAGGAGGTGAAGAGGAGAGTGGGAGGGAATGAGAGCGTGCGCTTATTAAAGTGAGTCTAATTAATCTCTTAGTAGCTCTCATGTTTCCTCCAGAGGCCCCAGGGACACGATGTACCTTATATGTGTGTGGGTTTACTTAACCACATATTGGGGACAAATTTATACCCAAAAAGTGAGCAAAACCTTTTGGTTGTTTGATCTGGTTCTAGGATTAATTTTAAGACAGCAGACTCATTCGGCATTTCGGCAAAAAAAACCATTTCAGTATGGACAAAACTATCAAAACAATAATTATAAATTGTTTTGATAATTATCAAATATTATATTATTTATTAATCATCAGACCCTCATACTGTCACAAGCAGGGCAAATTACTGTATAAACTATTTGTTAAAGCATTCATAAATAGATTGTCACTTTCAGTTCAATGAAAATTAGTTTACAAATAATTTACACTCGTATTTCATGAATGACGTCTGTAGTGTTCCTATGAAAATGCTTTCATCTAAGTCTGTTCTTTACCTCCCATGTGTTCTGATGTGCCCATTACAGCTAATTAAGTTCTCAGAGCAAAATTTCCATGTATTAATGTGCTCTTCAATTCATCATGGTCACATGAATTATCAATTGATAAGACCTTCCACAACCACTCATTGATGTTTCCAGGGCAACCCACTGTCAAATACGTGAATGGTGATTATTTTTTCCTAGCAACCTCCTTCTCTTTGTGCTATTTTGGCAGCCCCTTAGAAGAAGGCCACTGAACATACACTAAAATCATTGTGATACCAGAATAAGACGCTTGATGGAATACCAATGACATCATCTGTGTAAAAAATAACTGTAATGATATTATCTCTCAAAAATAACCAGCATCTACAGTATCCCTTCCCTGCCATTATGGCATCCCATACACCCATAATCAGTCCTGTTGTCTTGGAGAAACAGAGAAACCAACATGCTGTTCCCAGCCAAGTTCTACAAACAAACACACATTCTCCTCCACACACACGTTCTCCTTCAGTGAGTGAAATGTACACAGTATTACCATCTGGAGAGCAAAGTGTCCTTACATGGCAAACCATCTCTCTCTCTCTCATGCAAAATATACATAGCACATATCTCTGCAGCTATAGACTTTTTAATAGCACTTTAATTGGTGTTGAATTTGTCATCAAGTACTTTTAGAAGTTTATATACCATTGCTGAATGCACTATAGTAAGGAGAGCAAAGATAGCTGCTTTATTTAAATTCTCTCTTTTCTCTCTCACTCTCTTTGTCTTTCTGTTTATCACTCTCTATCTAGTAAAGGCAGCAAAGCACTATGTTGAATGTTGAATGTATGAATGTTCAAGGACATTCAAAATGTTCAGCTTTTTTATTTTATTTATTTATTTATTTATTTAGTCATTTAGCTGACGCTTTTATCCAAAGCGACTTCGATTACAATAAGAGACAACAGTGAATAAGTGCTATACACAGGGCTCAGGTTTTTCAACACAGTATAAGAAAGTTATGCTTTTTTTTTTTT
>JAZGTI010010101.1:0-18046 GCA_036877585.1 Botia kubotai
AACTATACATTTCGAGAATGAAGCGCGGCGGCGGCGGCTGGAAAACAATGTTTTAATGCACTGCAATCACAATGCACAGCGCAGCGGACTATGGCAGCTGGATTACTCCAAAAAGGCGCAGTACTTTTTGCGGTTGGCTCTGTTCTAGTTCGGTTCATGTTCTCACCACAAACGAACTGCTCCAGTGTTCGTTTGAAAGCGTACCGAGACCACCTCTTCAAGGAGGTCTCGGTACGCTTTTTYGGTMCGCTTTTGGTGCGCACTCGAGTGCGATTGCTACATTCACACCTGCCCAAACGAACCGCACCAAGAGGGAAAACGAACTCTAGTGCGATTCAACCGAACTAAATAAGTCCAGTCTCCTGTATCCTTGTTAATACTATGTTTTTGAGAATACCAAAATGTCATCCAAATATACAAGCATAATAAAGCTAAGATTTGATAATTCATGGTTGTCTGCATTAATCTTTGGAAAGTTGCGGGCCCGTTACACACCCCCATCATCATTCTCAGATGTTCATACAGCCCAAATGGTGTGTTAAAGGCTGTCTTGTGCCGATCCTTTTCTGCTACAGCCGATATGCTAACAGTGATATCCACTGTCTTGTCTTTAGTTGTTTATAGCGCAGTGGTTGGAAGTGTATTTGTTTTTACCTTGTTTACAATAATAGCTTGTGTGAAAGTTGCGGTTGGTCCCGCGCTCCCCGCGTGAGTTTTGGTAGCTTTTGTTGTTGTTAATATAGTGGCGTGTCCTGCTGAATTCAATCAACGCAAGTTTTAGAGGAGTATATAAACATTCAGTTCACCGCGGCAGAGATCGTGGCAGTCCCCCTCGTGTGACGACCTTATATTATGTGTCTACTTATTTCTGTTGTTACTAACACTGACAAATCATGTTATGTACGCTACAGGAGTCGCAATCCTCTTAACCTGCATACTGTGCATGTCTTCTGATACATCACTAACTCTTTCTGTGGGCCTCTAGAATTGTCAGTCTGCTGTTAACAAAGCAGACTTTATTACATCCATAGCTACTCACTCTAACCTTAACTTATGGCTCTAACCGAGACCTGGATAAAACCCAAGGACACTGCTACACACGCAGCCCTCTTCACCAAATTCACTTTCTCACACACTTCTCGTCAGACGGGGAGAGGTGGGGGGACTGGGCTACTGAGTTCTAGGGACTGGAAATTCTCTCAGAGACCATCTATAGCTGCAATCAGCTCCTTTGAATCTCATGCAGCTACTATTACCCACCCCTTCTACTGTCATGTGGTTGTCATCTACCACCCCCCAGGTTCATTAGCTCACTTCTTGGACGAGCTGGATGTTCTCCTGTCATCCTTCCCTGATGAGGACACTCCTCTACTGCTGCTTGGTGACTTCAACATCCACGCTGAAGAGCCTCAAGCTACTGACTTCTACACTCTTCTTGCCTCTTTTGACCTCAACAGAGTGCCAACTTCAGCTAAGCATAAATCCGGTAACCAGCTCGACCTCATTTACACAAGACACTGCTCTGCTATTAAAACACTGGTCACTCCACTACACACATCGGATAATTTCCTTCTTACTCTCAACATCCAAATCACTCCCGAACCACCCCACAACCCACCACAGGTCTCCTTTCACAGAAACCTACGCTCAATCTCACCCACTAGACTATCCGCTATGGTTTTATCTGCACTCCCTCCATCTAACAAACTCTCCTCACTTGATACTGATAGTGCTACTAACACACTCTGCTCTACTCTAGCATCATGTCTAGACAGAGTATGTCCACTATCGTCAAGGCCAGCCCGCACCACTCCCTCTGCACCCTGGCTGTCTGATGTTCTCCGTGAGCATCGCTCTAAACTCAGGGGTGCAGAGAGTATGTGGCGCCAGGCAAAGAATTCTGCACACCTCATGTCTTACCAATCTCTTCTGTCTTCCTTCTCGGCTGCTGTCACTACTGCTAAAAAGACATACTTTCATCACAGAATTAACAATGCTTCTAACTCCCACATGCTCTTTAAAACATTTTCTTCACTCCTCTGTCCTCCACCTCCATTTTCAACACTCTCTACTAATGACTTTGCTACATTCTTCCTCAAAAAAATGCAACAATCAGTGCTCAATTCGCCACACCTCAAACTGACATACTTATTACCCCAGCAACACCACAAACACACTTCTTTTTCTCAGCTCTCTGAGTCTGAGGTCTCCAAACTCAAGTCATCTTGCCATCCTACCACCTGCCCGCTCGATCCCATTCCATCTCAACTTTTGCAAGCTATTTCTCCAGCAGTCACACCAGCACTTACTCATATAATTAACACATCTCTTCACACTGGTACTTTCCCAACTTCATTTAAGCAGGCTAGGGTAACCCCACTGCTAAAGAAACCCAACCTAGATCCAACACTACTTGAAAACTACAGACCGGTATCCCTGCTTCCATTCATGGCCAAGATTCTGGAAAAAGTTGTGTTCAGTCAACTCTCTGCATTTCTCACCAAGAACAACCTCTTGGATAACAACCAATCTAGCTTCAAGAAAGGTCATTTGACCGAGACTGCACTGCTTTCGGTTGTTGAAGATCTCAGACTGGCTAAAGCGGACTCCAAATCATCAGTTCTTATTCTGCTGGATTTGTCAGCTGCTTTTGATACTGTAAACCACCAGATCCTGCTGACTATGCTCAAATCACTAGGCGTTACAAGTGCTGCACTCTGGCGGTTCAGATCTTACCTTTTTGACAGGTCGTTCAGGGTATCTTGGAGGGGAGAGGTGTCCAACCTGCAACATCTAGACACTGGGGTGCCCCAGGGCTCAGTTCTTGGACCACTTCTCTTCTCCATCGTCATTCACAAACATGGCTTTTCCTATCATTGCTATGCTGATAACGCCCAGCTCTAACTCTCTTTCCACCCTGATGATCCCACGGTACCAACTCGCATCTCAGCCTGCCTGATGGACATATCGTGTTGGATGAAGGACCATCACCTTCAACTCAACATTGCTAAAACAGTAATGCTTGCGGTTTCACACAATCCATCTCATCTTCACAACTTCTCGATCCAGATTGACGGATCAACCATTACTCCATCCAAGACGGTCAAAAGCCTTGGAGTAATGATTGACGATCAACTGAGTTTCTCTGACCACATCTCTAGAACAGCTTTTTCCTGCAGATTCGCCCTCTACAACATCAGGAAGGTCAGACCCTTCCTTTTGGAACATGCAGCTCAACTCCTCGTTCAAGCTATTGTTCTCTCCAGACTGGACTACTGCAATGCTCTCCTCGCAGAGCTTCCGGCTTGTACTATCAAGCCCCTGCAGCAGATTCAGAACGCAGCAGCTAGAGTGGTCTTTAACAAGCCTAAAAGAACACACGTCACTCCGCTGTTCATCCAGTTGCACTGGCTGCCAGTAGCTGCTCGCATCAGATTCATAACTCTGATGTTCGCATTTAAGGTGACTACTGGATGCGCTCCTCTCTACCTGCTCTCACTTTCTTCGCGCTTATGTGCCCACCAGACACTTGCGTTCAGCTAATGAACGTCGCCTTGTGGTTCCATCCCAAAGAGGGAAGAAATCACTTTCCCAGACTCTTACTTTCACTCTGCCTGGTTGGTGGAATGAACTCCACAACTCTAGCAGAATGGCTGAGTAATTAGCTGTTTTCAGAAAATGACTAAAAACTAAACTATTTCGTCTTCACTTGACTAATCAACTAACACACCGCCACTACCTTTACCCTATTTAAAAAAATAAATAAATAAATTTGCCACCTTATACTGTGCTGGAATACCTGAGACCTGTCTATAGCACTTATTCATTGTTGCTCTTATTGTTGTTGAAATTGCTTTCTTGTCCTCATTTGTAAGTTGCTTTGGATAAAAGCGTCAGCTAAATGACTAAATGTAAATGTAATGTAAATATACAGGCTATTGCATCTAATTTGTTGTGTAATGCTATTTGTATGAATTGTTTTGAGAAATGCACTTACTGGTTCGCAAAACTTAGGATTTAAGAAATGTACCATATGACTGATAAAAACTGTAACAACACTTTTAAGCTGCAAAACATAGCTTTTATTGGTTAAAAATAAACAACAACCAGTTATTAAGCAAGTACAGGCAGGTAGAGAGGATCTAAACTGGATGCAAGGATGTTACATGGCTGTCCGACACTTACAGGAGGAAAAGTGTTGGGGTGGGTAATAAATGGATAACTGAAAATGAATGATTCCTCTAGTATGTATAAGTTAGACATTAGACGATGTTAGACGTCAGCAGTCTTCCAGCAAGCAAGCCAACAGGGCGATAGTGGCAAGGAACCAAAATTCCAATAATGTATAGATGGAGAACAGAGTTGATTATAATGATTTATAGTTATTTATTGATGAAAAACTTCAATAAATAACTATAAATCATTATAATCAACTCTGTTCGTATCCAAGACAGTTACAAATTGCAGCTTTAATGTGCCAAAGGAGAACTGGCCCTCCCGGTGGAGCCTGGCTTCTTTTTTTCTGATTTGTAAGTCGCTTTGGATAAAAGCGTCAGCTAAATGACTAAATGTAAATGTAAAAACTGATGGTTCCAATTATATTTGATAATATGTCAGGCACTGAGAAGTCGTGGCAACAGAAAAGGTGAGGCATAATGTTACTAATTGCAACCATAACATCACACTGCTGTGACTAAGCAGGGAACAAAATATAGAAACTAACTAAGCTAAAAGTATGCGGAAGTCTATCAAATCCTGATGATCTGTCTCAGGGGTCGTTTCATCCAGTCCCCCACCATCTGGTCTTAGAGTTTGGATCCAGCTGACTACAGGACCTTGAGGAATGAAACAAAGACAGATTTAGTGTGGAGCCAGTAACTGTTCTTGTGGGAAAAGTCCCCGGTTTCGGTTTTCCTAATTAATGCAGCCTAATAATCCCTTATAGGATTTGAGTAATAAATCCATAGGACTATGTGTAGGCTAAATTAAATAGGTGGGTTTTTAGCTAGATTTAAACTGACATAATGTATCTGCCTTCCAGACAACACTGGGAAGACTATTCCAAAGTTGTGCCAAATATGAGAAGGATCTACCACCAGCACTTGTTTTTGAAATTCTGTGTACTAATAGTTGGCCGAAATTTTCAGATCGCAGTGAACGCGAAGGACTGTAATAGAAGAGGAGCTCGCTTAAGTATTAAGGAGCTAAACCATTCAGGGCCTTGTAGGTAATCAGCAAGTTTTTAAAATGTATATGATGCTTGATAGGCAGCCAGTGTAGTGTTGACAAAACTGGGCTTATATGGTCATACTTGTTAGTACTCGTGAGAACTCTGGCTGCTGCATTCTGAACCATCTGGAGTTTTTGAATTAAGAGCAGCCACCAAGTAGGGCAATGAAGTAGGGCATGTCATGAATGCATGAAAGTGTCTGGCTTCGAGAGCATGTGTTGTAGTTTTGATATATTTTTAAACTGAAAAAATGCAGTTTTACAAAAATGTGGCTTTCAAAAGACAAATTATCATTAAAAATGACACCCAGATTCTTAACTGATTTTTCTTAACACAATAAAATGAATTGGCATTCGTTGGTACAGACTTTATGAAAATACATGGCTTTTGTTTGCCTTAGAGGATGTGATGCATGGGCTGTTTAAACATGCTATTTGTTCTTACAGGGTTACCAAGGTAACCGTATTAAGTAATTGAAGTCAGGGGTCAAACTGCCCAGTAGCAAGAAAATTGCATTTGTCTCGATAATTCCCCCTGCGCTTATATTGAAATGGACCTTTAGCTATTGATGAATACATGTCATTCACAGTTTAAAAGATTAGATAAACAAATACAAACAACATGAGTTTTAATGCATGCACACAGAAAGGGAAACATGAAAACAAAAGTAATTGTTTTACAGAGCCCAGCTGGGGTAGTAACACATTACATGTTGCATGCAATAACCTTAAACAGTTAGAACAAAGTGGCACTGTCAATGTCTGAGATAATAGGTAACAGAGCAACAGACCAATAACAACATTAAGCTTCTCCAAACAGCAGGCCAAAAGTCACAAATGTGTCTGAACCAAAGATCATGCAATCCTTCAGCCATAGGTTCAAGTGCTGATGTCTGCCCTTGGAAAACACCCACCACACCGCACAAACAACTGTGTCTCTCCAAAGAGCCCCAGAAATGAGATACAAAAGGAAAAACACAAAAGATTGGTGATTTATTGCCAATTGTGAACATGAGAGCAAGGGTGAAACCAGACAGCATGAAATCCATTTCAAATTGAATTTCCTTTGTTTAAAACTGGTCAGTCTAAAAATACTCAAATAGTATCATAGAGCCCATAAACGACATTTCTGTAATAATTTACAGTGACATGACAATGTCACTAATAAGATATCTCTAGGGAGGGAGCAATCGATACTAACTATTCATTTCTGAAATTATCTTCACATTGATCCAGGGACATGTGCCAGCAAGGCAGGGGCACACTGGCTTTAATACAATAATTATATAAAGGGTTACATGCTCATCCTCACAACCAATAAAGCCTGTCAGTAAGCGCAATCCCATAATCCATCTGCACATTGCCCTCTGACCCACAGGCTTGGAGGCTTTATAAATAGCCTCTGAAAGTTGCTTACAGAGGGATACAGTGACTGAGAAGGACTTTAAAAACGGAAGCTGTATTCTGATATTTGTTAAATGGATATGTGAACTGGTAGTTAAGGCCAAATGTTGAGGCAAAAAAATGAAGGCAACTTGAAAAAATAGGAAATCTGAGCACACAGAAGATTAAAAAAGTGTGGTTGAGAGAAAAATAATGATTCTGTTGTAAGAATCCAATATTATGGTAGGAATAAAATAATTAAGAGACTGTTCAAAGCATCCTTTTGTCATGGATCTGCCAGGCTCTCCACCAATCAGCCAAGTCCCTTTCTCAGTCATGCTTATCCGAGTACTGATCACCCATAACTGCAATCACTCATCACCTCATCAACTCACAAGACATAAGCACACATCAATGCAACATTATGAAAAAGATTACTCACTTGTGCGTCTATGGTCCTGCAATCGCTCCAGTGGTGGTCCTTGTCTTCTGTGTCTTCCCCACTCCAAACCTGTGGATAATACCACTTACCTGGATATCCAGCTCATTGTGTCCACCTGCCACCAGCACGACAAGAAGCAAGGAGAGCAGAAAGGGTTTAGCCAAAAGGCACCAAGATACAGTAGTAAGTCAGCTGTTTGTCAGCACCACCTTCTGCTCGAAAAGTTTTTTTATTTTGCTCATTGACTTTAAATAGTTAAGCCTAAAATCATGCAAATTCTGTCTTTAGTACAAAATTGTCAGGGTCCTGGCTTTTCTTACTAAATTCTTGTGCTGGAATCCTGGCAGCCCTTTTTTGTGTCAGAGAATGATGTTTGGATCCTGACCCTACTCATGGTTCTTGAATCTTGGGCTGCTTTTACACTCCAAGTCTTAATGCTCAAATTCGATCTTAAGATCGTAAATTTTTTTTGGCCTGCCTATTTACACTTACGCCTTGTTTCCGATTCGCGTGTTTACATTAAGCTCCCGGCCAAAATGATTCTCACTAATGTGAGCACCATGATTGACCTTCGAGTTGTGGATGGACTTTTGCTAATTAATGTGTTCAAAAGTCGCAAAACTACACACAACAGCAATTAATTAGAAGGGTAAATTGTTGTGCAGAATGAATGCTGTACACTTTCAGTGAAGTATGCTAGACTGTGTTAGTTTACTGCATTGCCCACAACCTAGAACATTCACAGACAGCAAAAAAACAACAGCTGGTGCAATTCATTATTATTAAAGCAAAAGCGTTTTATTTAAATGCTGCCATCCTAAAGACGGCTTTAATGTTTTTCATATCTGTGACACAACAACTTCATATATCCTTATAGCCTTCTTATATTTGGCTTTAATGCTCTTTAGTTTTGCACTAGCATTGCAGCCAGGTACATGTGCGAAATGATGACGTTCAGCGTAATCCGTCGTGGAACAGTGACGTTATATCCAAGGTAAATCGGACATAGATGTCTGCATAACCAATATGTATCCGATTTAAGTCCACATTTGAAAGTGGCCCAGTACAGATACGAAAAATCTTGTGTGTTTACACACATGCAACAAATTCCGATCTGTTTAAGATCTGTGAGTAAAAAATCAGATTTTTGTGCAAGTGTAAAGGCAGTCGTGGAGTCAGGATCTAGACTCATGCTCAGTGTTATTTGTGATCTGTGTGTTGCTTGTCTTTGTGTGGAAGCACATGGCCTTTTTACTTTGTGTCATGTACTTTCCTGTCTTGACTCTGCCCTCTTGTCTCCACCTTTTATTAGTTCATGCCCCTCACCTGTTTGCCCTTGTTACCCTCCATATTTAATGCCCTTGTGCCTGCTGTTTTGTGCTGGTGTATTTCATTTTTCATTTTCTGTCTCCTCATGGCAGTCTTTGTAAAAATTAATTTTATTTTGTGTTGTTGTCTGTGCCTTCTTTTCCTCACTAATTTTTGTTTTTAAGACTGTCTGTGCCTTGCTTCTCTTCCTCACCAATCGTGAAAAAATTGGGTTGTGCAATCAAAGGTTATAGATATACCAAAATAGTTGACTGGTTGTCTATTACTATCGACAGAGAAAAGTGCACCACTCAAATATGGCAGCAAGAGAGCAAACAGTCACTTTCAGCCATACGGAGCAATGTACTTTCACTCATGTATAGCAAAACCACTGCACTGTCCACTTTCTTGTTCTATTTGTTTTTTTCTGTCTTTATCTGTACAGACTTGCTTGTTCTTTATTGGTCTTTCCCCTTTCCCCAAAATCAAGTAGCACTTGATCTTGTATTATTAAAATGCCTGGAGGTGTTGCAAATATTGCTACCAAGTGACCTGACTTTCCTTGAAAGACTTTTGTGTGCAACATTACAGTATGTTACCATTACAGTAATACTAAAGATACCCATGACCTATCTGGGACTTCAGGGATGTGCATCGCAGAGCCAGACCAAGGCGAACATTTGTAGTTAAAGTATAAATGTATTTTAATTTACATTTTTTGGATCGTTTCACTGGACCTTTATTCATTGGCTAGGGTCGATGGCACCATGTGAAGCTGCATTGAAACTTTATTTTGAACCTTATTCAAGAACCTTAATTTCTAAAGAAAGACAAATATCTTAGATAACATGGGGGTGAGTAAATTTGGGATGGACATGCTTGGACATTCTTTAAAGCAATCTGTAAAATCAAAAACAAAAATCAGTTATTAAGCAAGTTCATAACAGATCAGTGTTCCAAACGATCTCCTTACCTTGCCCCGATTTACAACGGTTTATAATAATGATGTATAATTTGAGCTGTTGGGTCTGATTTTCCGGAAAATGTCCTTTCAGCTGTGGTTATGTCATGTCTGTAAATGAAAAGAAGACCACTGTGTGTGGGGTTGCTGGAATGGTGTAATGTTTGTTCTTACAGCAGTTGTTTAGAATTTAAACTTGTCATCCATGTTAAGAAAATAAGTATGCAATCAACTTGAAATTTTGTGTTTCAAAATAAGATGAGAATAGAGAGTCAAAAGTTATGACTTGCAGCTTTAATGAATGTATATAAGGATGGTGGCCTAATTAAAATTTTTTATTGTAATCAGTGTAGCACCCAATACTAAAACTGCAACGTGAACACTGGCAAGTCAAATCAAGTTTATTATATCCTGTATTTTAAAATATGCCATGCTACAAAGCAAGTTCACAAAAAGTCATACTGTTAAAATCTCTTTACATTTTACATTAAGCAGTTTTAAAGCTCAGCGAATAGCACATGCTATACTGTCAGGGCACGCGGGGAAAAGAACCTAATTGCAGACCCAAATTGCACACAAAATACTTTATTAAATAAAACAGAAACAAAAAACCCATGTGGGAGCAAAACAAAAACAAAAACAAAAACAAACAAAACCAGAATTAAACTTAAAACAGAAAACCAAATACACGGAGCAAAACAGGTAGCAAAAACACTCAAACTTCAAAGAACATATATGCTTCAAACCTCAGACAATGAAGAACATCACAGAACAACGAAACGGCACAGGACAGCAAACACAAGGACATTAAATAGGGAACAAATCAAGGAGATAACAAGACAAAACAGGTGAGGAAAATCAACTGAAATGGGATTAATGAGGAAACAGGGGGGTGGAGTCAAGACACATTACCAGAGAGCACGTGGCAAAATGTAAACAAACAGAATCCATGTGCTTCCACAAAAAAACAAAGACCCAGAGCATGAGTTTAGATCCAGACTCCCAGAAACAAGAATCACAACCAGGATTGAGTCAGGATCTAAACAACATGCTCTGACACAAAACACAGGAAATGTCAGGATTCTGGCAAGACAATCTAAAAAGACTCAAAACAGGATCCCATGCTTGAGAAAGAGAGGCTTACGCATCATACCTCAATGACTGACTTATTTTGGCCCACTCTGTGGAGCAGTTGTGGGCCAAAACCATCTAGACCGATTGGGGTTTTGGGTCAACTGGGGAAAGTGCAAGCTTTCCTCAGTGCAGAGCATCTCTTTTCTTGGGATGGACTCGGTCACCATGATAGAACCTTACAAAGAAGCATGTCTCAATTACTCCAGAGTTGCCTCAATCACTCCAGAGGCAAGATGGCGGTCCCACTGAAATATTATCAGAGGTTCCTGGGGCATATGGTATCCTCAACAGCAGTAGAGCCCCTTGGGTCCAAAAAAGACCCTCCTCATCCCCCAGTCAAAATATTTAAAGGCCAGCAAAGAGCTTTTCAATGTACGTAGTAGAGGCTAATTTAAAGTGGATTGCTTTGGTTTAATATGCCTTTAACAGGTGGCAGTTACATGAAGAATGAATATGCTAGTATGAATGAAGAAAGGAGTAAAACAGGCAGAATACGAAGGTAGGGAGATGACAGGTGGAGTGCAGCAATTGTGGGATATCAGCACTTCCTGAATGAGAAAGGACAACAAAATGAATAAAGATACTATTTGTAATGATGGATCAGAGGCGATGGGATCCATATGCAGCGTTTTATTGAAATCGTGGTCAGACAGGCAGTAATCAGCAATAGGTAAACAGTAACAATGTAGACAAGGCAAAAACAATAACAATATCCAGACAAGGGTCGAGACAGGTGGCAAACAATCATAAACGAGAGAGAGTAATCCAAGGTTAAAAGGCAGGCAGCAAACAGGCGATAAACGATAGACAAGCCGAATGAACGCTCAGAAATGAATGCAATGCAAGTCAAGACTTTGCACAGGAGATCTGGAGAGTTCGGGTTATATAGGGTTTGGCTAATTGTCCACAGGTGATCCACGCCCATGATTACTTTTGGGTAGGGTGCATTGTGGGAAATGTAGTCTTGGAGAATGGATCAGTAATCGGGTGATAGATCCCTCTGCTGGCGTGGAGGAGGCAGAACCGGAGTTCAGAACAGGCTTGTATCTCCTCATTGTTAAGGCTGTGGCTTGGACTTGTGGGAAGAAATGTTTTAACAGAGGTCATCAATGTGTCTGTACACAGACAAATGTATCTGTGTCAAAAGTATCAAAATTTATTATGACTAAGAGAAAAATCTTATACAGTATGTATAGCAAAAAATAGATCAGTTAGATCATACTTTAATTGGCAATTCTTGATATAGTGCTATTTGTTTGAATAATCACGTTTATTGTTATCTGTCTGAGAATGTTTTAAGGGGTTTAGTTTATAGTTTTATCTGTCAAGAATTTCCCCATAAAAAATATGAACATGAAAATCACCCCATGTTAGCATTTCATTTGAAGATTTCATTAAAAACAGAATGTTTAGAGTAAACAGTTCTAGTTTAGAGTTTCTGTTTCTGTTCAGTGTACAGTTCTTTTAATGTTGTTTTAGTTTTTTCGTGTGTATGTGGTTAAAAAAATTGTAAGCAAAATATGTGCTACGTGCTGACACAGCAATAATACAATAAACAGTGTGAAATATAATGCATTTGACACAAACAGGAAACTCTCTATTAGCTTTTATTTAAGAATATTGCAATTTTAATTTAATTTGCTGCATGAAACACAGCAATATAGTGTTCTTTATGGAATTATCTCTCTTGAAAACTCACTGACAGCTTTAAGGTGTATATTTATTTAGATTTATTTAGGTATCAAAAGTGCACCAATCTTGGACTATTTCAGATTAAATCAAGATGATTTTTCTTTATTATAATAAAATAAACCTTTCGTATTGACAGATATCTGGCCAGAGATATTTTGTCAATGAGTAATGTCAATGAGGCATGTATTTTATAGAGAGTCACTCAGGACAAACATAAAATGTTTTGTTTGATTTGATGCATGATTGTACTGGTTCATCCACTCCACCATAACCTTGAATTTAATACATTTTACGATTTAAGAGGCAAATTAAGGACATAATAAATGACAAAGGTGAGTGCCACAAAAATGGCACTGTTTTACTTGTTGTCATTGTACTTAATAGGTGATCTCAAATAGCAAATTAACATGCCTCAAATAATTTCTGCAGCATGTGTTTACTGTGCACACCTTCCAAATTTTCCCTGATGACACACAGCTTTTTCCCAAAATTGAACTTAAATTGCTTTACATATCAGAAAAGAGAAAGTGACAACAATACGTAAATGATGTAAAGGCAATACAAACAAACCAACCCAAAAATACATTAAAAATGTCAATTTAAACAAAAGGCAAGAGAATCTAATTATCTGCAGACAAAAAGGTCAAAAACAAATATGCATTAATACTGTAGGTACATTTTGCATACTGTGCAATACTGTATACAGCAATAGTATGCTTAATAACATCAGCAGTAGTTTATTCTCAATAACACAGAATCCGCAGTAAAGGGAGGCTCATTGATTCTGTCATCATTTACTCACCCTTATTTCAATCCAAACCTTGATTTTTACTTTTCCCAGTAGTGCTGGTAATACTTTACAATAAGGTCCAACATAATAATGCATTGGATTGAATTGGAACATGGATTAGCAATAATAAGTACTTTTACAGCCTTTATGTTATGTGTTATTGCAAATTATTGTGCATTAACTATGTTGGTTTTTAAAATGTATTAGCAATTGTTGAATTTAATAAATGCTGACTAATGTCAACTAATAAATGCTGTATAAGTATTGTTAGTTTGTGTTAACTAAGGTAGTTAACTAATGTTAACAAAGAGAACCTTATTGTAAAATACTACTGAGACAAGCAACATCACACATGCGCATTTATTTATTTTGTTTAACGTTTCTTAACAGCTGTTATTTAAATATGTATTGACAGCTGTCTTTGATGTGTTCATAGGAGAAGCAGCGATCCTGGATTTAATGCTGAGTGAATTATTTTCACTTGGGTCTTGGACACTCTAAGAGCTGGATACTGGACTATTGGAGCAGTGTTCACTGCAATTAATATGCCTTCAAGAGATGCCTAATAACCAATATAAATTAGTTAATAAACACACTGATAAATGATTAAAACAATGATTTGTCCATTGAACACAGTACTGATGTGTAAAGTAGCTAATTTCTGGGGAGGAATGGTGACAATAATGCGAATCATGTCAATCTGATGCAAAACGCTACCAATCACGCATTCTGAGACTAACGTTGTTTGTATCAGTTTAAGGACTGGAGAAAGAAACAGAGAGATTAAAAAGTGTAAACTGTCCAGCTATTAGAGTGTTTCCTGAAATACAAAAACAGATCAGAGGCGAAAATTAAGCATTAAGAAACAGTAATGTGTTTCCTCTCACTAGCATTATAAATCATATTCACAGGCCTGTGTTACTAACTCAGTGTTTGAGAGCTCAGGCAGTCACGTCAGAGAAGCAAGAGGATGAGGGCAATCACTTATCATGTGAAAAAATGAGGGAATGAATAGAGAAGGAGATATAGCCAAAAAACAAAAAAGCAGTTGAGAAAAATTCAACCAAAGACAGGTGAACTTTTTTCTCCATTGTTCTCTCTAACCTCCATTCCTCATAGATAGATCATATATGATGTGTTGTTTAGAGGAGGCCGCGGATGTTGGTTCACAGAAGGTTCACCCATTACCCAAGCCCTACGGCCAGCTGGGGGGCTAACCGCTCTGATCAGCGCGTGCACAGGCCCCAATGATTTTCACATCAAGCCACCTGATGTACAGCTTCACCATCCACCAATCGCTCTCTCATATCGATCCCCCCTTAAATGAGCCTTCCCTGCTTTGTACCATGAGCAATAATTAAAAAACAGAACATGGCTTCTAACTAATATTATGAGAGATTAGGGTGTGCACATGCTTGCACAACAGCAAAGACACCTTTTGTAGAACATCTGTTCCAAAGTGCATAAGAAAACGAGTCGATGATACTTAATAGAGTAGAGAACACATCGAGGACAAGTACACACATGACTGTGTACCTCCAAACAGTTTGGTTTATATTATGTGAGACCTTGACATCCAGATATCTACAGAGATATCATTCCATTAAAAAAACTCAGGTCAGTCGATAGTTTCAAGCTTTCAGCCTCACATGTGTCGCATGGCAATTATTACGAAAAGGAAATGACTCCATGGGCAAATGTGATTTATTTCTTTGTTCATTTGCATTTGCAGAGATTAACTGCATACATTTGCAGAGGGAGCACACAAAAACTGTAGTTTAATCATGACTGGCTCCTTTTTTGCCTTGCCTTTCTCTCTCTCTCTCTCTCTCTCTCTCTCACACACACACACACACACACACACTCTTTCTTCCCTCCCAAACAGTCTCTGCACATGAGTTTAAACTTAGAATTTATCCTTATATACACAGTATATAGTCTACAAATGAATATTATTCTCAAAGAGTGTGGTTGTTACAACAATATATTAACAAAGAAACCCTTAAGTGTTGATAAAGAAAATCTAACTACCTGTTATATTAATAAAACCAGCACATTTTTACAGCTGGAATTGTATGTGTTTTTTTGCAGTAAATGTGAATTATATTTGTTTCACACTTTGCCTTATATTGACTTCAAATCAGATCATCCATAAATTATTAGATCATTTATATACTTCTGATTGTTTATATCTCTTATATAATATAGCGATGAGGGTTTATTTTAAAATAAATATTTTAAAATATTTTTTAATTGTACCATATTGAAAACAGAAAAAAGAGCATTATTTTATCACTGATAGATTTTTAGAGTTACATTATTCTTAGAATGTAGGTACAACATAGAATAAAAAACAATAGAATTACACCTATTGCTTCATATGATTTGTTTCTGAAAAAATTGTGAAAACACTTGTCAACTGCAAGGACATGTTTTTAAATATTTAAATATTTTTTAAATATTTCTCTTCGAAACCTGTGTCCACTTAGCATATGGAAATAGTGAGAAGACTGTAACACAGTGAAACTTACCCCAACCACAACATTCTGCATATGGCTTGTGTGGCGAGTGTGGACAAGCATGAAATTACATCAAGGGAATTTTTGATAACAGTCAATACAATCACAAAAACAGTCAGTCTTGTTGATGTTTCAGTCAAAGGTTTTATGTTTGCGTGTGTTTGTTTGTCAAGGGAGCCTTCAAAGGTGACAGGAGCGATGGGACCAGAATGGATATTGATATGAGTAAATTGATATTGATATGGATTTGAATTGGAATGGATCGGGGTTTAAAAGTAGCATAATAAAGAGCCCCTCAAGATGTACTGTGGCCTGATACTTTATCAGTGATAGGTTTGTTCTTCAGACACACAGCAGGTAAACAAAAGTTCCTTATGTTTCTCATAACAGATAGAAAGATTATATTATAGAAACTGAAACGTGCCTGGGTGCTGCTTTCTGTGGGACTATATAGTCTTAATGTGTAACATGAAAGGATGTGAGACTGTGTGTCTTCATGAAGTAAAAGGGAAAATAATTTCTTTTTGATCTTTATGACATTTTTTTTAATTTCAGCAAATTAACAATCACTAACTTCAGTATAAGCCAATATGTTACTGTCTTAGACAGGAACAGTATGCAAAATCAAGCAGATGAGAGCATTTTATTTGTGATTCTGGGTAATATACTGCCATCTAGTGACAGCATAAATGCCCTTAAAAATTTATGTGCATCACCGAACCTCCTGAAAACCCTCTTTCCTGGAATTGTTAAAGTATAGAAAGATGTATTAGGTGTTCTTGCCATACTTACACCAACAAACAGAGTCCATAAATATCTATAAAAATATGACATCAAAATATAACAACAAATATGGTATCAAGTGCAATATGAATGCATGAACTTCTGTAGTTTTAACTTGCTTGTTGAAAATACATCAAAGAACCAGACAAACATTTTATTTTCTAAATGTGACACTATCAAGCATCTGACATTTGACATATAACTGAGTGAGTTAAAGCTGTAATGATAAAAGCATGAAAAGTAACAATGACCACATTTTAGGTCAAATTTAATTAAATCTATTGCCACAAAAATTAAAAACAGCCTCAATTAAAGCTTTTAGAGAATACTTACCATGTAAGTATTCTCTTACCCTCTTAGTTTCCTATAAAAGGATTTTAGTGGAAATGCAATCTTTATGTTCTGCTTCGTCACAGTGTCATTGACTCTGCCATGAACTCTTGATTAAAGCAAGATGTTTATTGATTCGCCAACCACAGCCATGTTTTTTGTTTCTGAAGATGTACAGCATATTATTTTTGTTGTTGCTGTTGTTATGGTTTATCATTGCCATTTCAATTTCTACATTACAGCTGTTCAGCTATTTGTTAAGTCAAATATTGGGAATTACTGGTAAAAATTAGAAAATTACATTTTAGTAATTTATTATACATGTTTATAAGAACGTTAATCATTTTGTAGATTCATTTCAGTTTAATTACTCTGATCATGTTTTACGCTCTTTCTTAAAACATGTTATGAAGCAAATGTACTTTTCTGGAAAAAATCCCATCAGCACTTAAGCCTGTAATCATATTTGTGCAGCATCAAGTGAGATTTTTGATTTAATTGCTCCCTTGATGCGTGTTTTGCAAACTGATCTCCAGTTGCTAATCCCAATTATCAACACCCCAAAATTGCAAACCTGCAGCCCTCCAAGGCCAAGGACAGCTCCATTTCCCCATGAGAACCATTCCCCCATGAGAACCACTGCCCCAGGCTACACTTTAATCCCATTAGTCATCACGTTAATCTTACATCACACAGAGGGCATCGTTACATGCTGAACAGCCCCATTCCAGTGACACCATACTGAAGCATTTTTCCTCAAAGATCATCAGCTTTTCCTTCTATTTTTCTGTCACAGATCACTCTCATTAAAATTGTTCAGAGACAATGGTGATGACATTATTGCTTATCTCTCTGTGGTGTTGCATTCAGAATATATACACATATATATATATTTATATATATATACAGGGTTTGGACAATAAAACTGAAACGCCTTGTTTTAGACCACAATAATTCATTAGTATGGTGTAGGGCCTCCTTTTGCGACCAATACAGCATCAATTCGTCTTGGGAATGACAGATACAAGTCCTGCACAGTGGCCAGAGGGATTTTGAGCCATTCTTCTTGCAGAATAGTGGCCAGGTCACTACGTGATGCTGGTGGAGGAAAACATTTCCTGACTTGCTCCTCCAAAACACCCCAAAGTGGCTCAATAATATTTAGATCTGGTGACTGTGCAGGCCATGAGAGATGTTCAACTTCACTTTCATGTGCATCAAACCACTCTGTCACCAGTCTTGCTGTGTGTATTGGTGCATTATCATCCTGATACATGGCACCGCCTTCAGGATACAATGTTTAAACCATTGGGTGCACATGGACCTCCAGTATGGTTCGGTAGTCCTTGGCAGTGACGCGCCCATCTAGCACAAGTATTAGGCCTAGGGAATGCCATGATATTGCAGCCCAAACCATCACTAATCCACCCCCATGCTTCACTCTGGGCATGCAACAGTCTGGGTGGTACGCTTCT
>JAZGTI010010102.1:0-18046 GCA_036877585.1 Botia kubotai
ACTGTCAATCCACTGCTGCTGTAGCTGCCGGCACACAAAAATCAACTCTCTGATCTTTCTCTACAGGACAGCCATTTGACCAGCAACCTCAACACCCTCATACTGTACGTACTGTACATACTAAGTTCCTCTATGATGGAGCAGTCTGTTCATCTCCACATAATCTACTGAGACCAAACCTTCAATAAAGAGCTAAAAACAGCTTCATCCACAAGCACGGGTCTTAAACCACAGCTAGAAACTAACCTCTCACTCCAGACAGCAAACAATTCTTTTTTATGTTTGTTGTAAATGATTTTCTGTCTTATTAAGGAGCTAAATAACTAGTCGGCTGCAAAACTGCTGACACAAACAAGCAGGTGTGAGGACTCAATTGCATCCCATTAAAACAGTGCTGTATTCAAACCCACACAACATTTCAATCTAATGTACATAACAGCTGAGAGACCCTAAGGTTCTGCGTTCATCTCTGATATGCACAGATCACTTGTGTTCTCTTCTACTGCTCTGCTGAGAATATGACATTATCGCCCTAAATGACTTGTGGAACACATTTAGGAGAACAGATACATTGTCTTAAAATTAACATTACATATAATTTGACCCTCTTTATTTTCTAATACATGCTGCTGCTCTTGTTGAGCTACATTCATCAGTGCATTTAATTCCAATGCAAACACCTGCCTTCATAATCTCTTATTTAAATGTAATAACGTTCTCTCTGCAACAGTTCTCCACTTTAAGTCCTGGTCATCATTTTATACAGCTGGCTACGTTTTCTTCATACAGTGGCTGAAACTCACATACACACAATTTCCTAGAAGTGCATGTGGCCAAAACTGACCTTTGATTGTGTGTGTGTGTTTGTGTGTGTTCTGTGTGCATGTGTGGGTTGTGTTTGTATGTCATTTCATGTTTAGAGTTGAATGTGTTTTTACACTGTTCTGATCCAGTCTCCCCAAATCTGCATTCTGAGCTGTGTTCTGAGTCTTTAATTAAAGCTGTGTTCTGAGTCTCATTAAAGCTGTGTTCTGAGTCTCATTAAAGCTGTGTTCTGAGTCTCATTAAAGCTGTGTTCTGAGTCTCATTAAAGCTGTGTTCTGAGTCTCATTAAAGCTGTGTTCTGAGTCTCATTAAAGCTGTGTTCTGAGTTTCATTAAAGCTGTGTTCTGAGTCTCATTAAAGCTGTGTTCTGAGTCTCATTAAAGCTGTGTTCTGAGTCTCATTAAAGCTGTGTTCTGAGTCTCATTAAAGCTGTGTTCTGAGTCACATTAAAGCTTTGTTCTGAGTCTCATTAAGCTGCTGTTTTCCTGCACAGATGCAGACACTGCGTGCATCAATAACTTACTTCCACTTGTCATCTCTCCATCCGCCCACACAGCTCAGAGTTCACAATTCAAATAAAAAGCATCGAGCAAGTGAAAGAAGCTAGAAGAGGTTGCCATGGAGAACATGCTGGTTTGTCATTAATAATCATTCAAAATATTCACATTCACAATGAAGTCTGAGAAACAAAGAGCTGCGATATCTTACTGTGTGTGTGTGTGTGTGTGTACAGTTCATAAATGTACGCAAGCACAGGTTCTTCTCATTCATACACCAGAGTGAATCTATCCTGAGATCAGACTCAGATCAGACTGAAGATAAAGTCTGTGTGCTCACAGTAACTGATTCAGTGAGTCTGAGAGTGGTTTTAAGCTGTTATGTTAAATTAACAGATTCATTTAAAAGAATGGACTCATAAGAGTCATTCACTGTGAGCAGGTCTACACAGGCTGTGCTGTATGTGTGCAGACAATCTTCACCCAATAATAATGTTGTCTATGTAAAACGTGTATGTTTAATCCAGACAGATAAAGCATCACGTCTTTGCTCTGGTGCTGTAGATTCAGCGATGCAGGAAACACTTTACGTTTAACACAACATCATATGTGTAAAAATCTTTACAGGTCTAATTTTAACTTTAACCTTATTGTTTGTGAGAAAGGGAGTGTGTGTGTGTGTGTGTGTGAGTTCACCAACCCAGATCTTTATCATTGGCCTCAAACTGGATTAATTCTGTTTCTATTTTCTATCTTTCAACTCTTTTCTGACATTCATCTCATAATCCCTCTATTTTGCTTCTTTTCCACACTCCTTCTCTCTCTCTCACTCTCTCTCTCTCTTTCTCCATTCTTCAATCACTCCCTCCACAGCTGCTTATTGTTGAGATAAGAAAGAGACAGTGTGAGAGAGAGAGAGAGTAAGTTTAGGGTTCAAAATAACTATTCAAAACAAACATTTCAAAATTCTAAACCTTAGCTGTGACACATTTGTTTGAGAACTAGTAAAACACTTGGAATCAGTATTTGTGTGTGTCAGTTTGCTGAAGTATCAACTTGTGCTTTAAATTTCATAACTGATAAAGAAACAGATCATTCACATTCTTTTACACGTATCTTTAATCTGTGTGTGTGTGTGTGGGTGTGCGTGCGTGTGTGTGTGTGTGTGTGTGTGTGTGTGTGTGTGGGATCAGATGAGGAGTGTGGTTTCTGGACCCGTGGGATGAGAGTAAATGGAGTGGGAGGAAGGAAATACATCCATCTGTGTGTGTTTGTGTGTGTGTGTGTGTGTAAAAATCACGCGCACACACACGTTTCAGAGACACATTCACGCACAATTCCATTGCGACATTAAAAGAGGCCACAGTGACAGAATTCATATGACACTTCTAAACACACACCACACCTTTAAACTGTCATGTATGCAGGTGTGTGTGTGTGTGTGTGTTTGTACAGTTCAGTGGTAGCTGAAGAAACACAGATTTGTGAGTTTACAGTCTGAATTGAATGTGGTGTTGCTATAAAAACAGCATATCTTTTGGTGTGTTGTCTTTACTGGCTGTACACAAACACATACAGTAGCAACAGTTAGTAAATGACTCGTATGAACTGCTTCTCTTTATAAATCAGGTCAAACAACTGTTTCAGTTTACTCAATGAATCCATCAGAGCTCAATTAGTTTGACTCACTTACTGACTGGACGTGTATATGATAATATGTAGTTAAAGACATGTGTATGAAACGCTGATGTGTACTCACCCTCGGTGTGGATGGCTGATACATAGGTCCAGTTGTATCTCTTCACTATGTCCACCATCGCTCTGGCCTGCTGGGCGTCTGAAGGCACGACCCTCATGAAGTATTTATAAAGCGATTTATCACTCAGGTCCATACTGGTGGCGGAGTACGCGATCTGTGGAATATTAAACAGCTGCAGCAAATTCTGCACTTGAATGGCCACTGAACTTGAGCCCGGACCAATGAGCCCTACAATTGGCTTTTTCCCTTTCATGGGCGTGGCTCCCGGGTCAGCGCACCTTGTTCCAGCCCCACCCCCGGCCTCCTCAGCCTCGTCGGCAGCAACGAGCGAGTCCCGTATGAACTCGATGCTTTGCTCCAGAGCGACGGCAGAATGCCAGCAGGAGTCTCGGATCTCACAGCCGAGCGTGATGTTGGGGAGGATTCTGGGGTCTGCGTTGATGCGCTCCAGCGTGTGCATCATGGCCTCGACACGCTGGATGCCGTACTGCTCCCGAACGGCCCCACATTTACGCTCGTGCACTTTGTCGGCCGGCGGCTGATGGTGCACAGAGAACAGGGCACCAATGATGATGTCACCAGGGATGTGGGCCACCACGCGCCGCTCGCTGGACTGGCCAGCCATTGCCAGGGACGTCAGTCGCCATAGCAGCACAGCGAAACTGAGGTGGTACAATGTGGACATTTTGTGATAAAGAAGGAAACGGGTTCTGTCTTTATTTAACTGGTCTTTCTTACTGTGCTGATGAGTCCTGTTGCTTGGAGAAGATGAGCTCACTCAATGTGACTACACTGACAGGAAACTGTGGACTCCTGCAGCTTTGAACTGTGCTGTCATTTGTCTGCAAGCTTCTATGATGACCCTGGGCGGGATGCTGGGTCGTTGCCGTGGCAACCTCTAGCTGGGGACAGCATGAGATGAAGGGCCTCATCACCTTGAATCAGAGAGGAGACAGACACAGTAATATTATTATCTTCACACAAACACACAGAGAAATGCTGAGCTCTCCATATGTATGTATGTAGTAACTTAAGCCCTGTTATTGACATGTGAGTGTACGTTTCCTGAACACAACTTTCAGATGTGTGTCATCACTTACTCATTCGTATGTCATTCTAAACCGTTCCTTCCTTCTGTGGAACACACCGGCAGAATGTTATCCATACAACAAAAGTAGAACAGATTCTCTTTTGAACAGGTCTTAATGACCCTGAACATAAAAAAGTGGCCTAACACATACTGATGATCTGCCATACTGTAGTATGCTGTTGGATTAGTTAATGACAAAAAGAAGCAAGAGAGAGATTTAAATTCCTCTCATTTATATCACCCGCTAGTCTCCATTCACTGCTGGTGCACACTAAAGACAGCACCAAAATTATACTTTCCTGAGAAACCGTCTCATCTCACAACTCACTGGATGAATAACTTCCCATTGTGCGTTTTACACAAGCAGATCCTCTGAGTCTCTCTCAGAGTGACATCATCAGTATAAATGAAGCGCTGCATAAATAATCTTGTATTTATTTAGCAGCACGCGAAGGGCTGTTTTCAAATGGCAAACGACAGACGGGAGCCTGACAGCTGGTTAAAATGTGTACGGGTCCATTAGATGGACAGCGCGTCATTATGAAACTTTGCGTTCAAATACAAGATCACAACAAAGGGAATTAAAAGGGAATTAACAAATGCATCACGGTGCACCTGCTTACTCCAACATAACAGAAACAACCGAATTTTGACCTAGAAAACTGTCAACCAATATCAAATCAACACAAAATACACACTGATGTCAAACTGTGTTTAATGGTCGCTTCACTTAAACGAATGAAAGACAAACAGAGCTCGACCGGACGGATGAGAGTGAACGACTTGCCGTTGATCAGCGAGAGTACGGCAGCGAGAACCGGAGACGTGCGCTGTCCGTGGTGCTGAAACGCATCTGTTCGTCTCGGCGCGACACTGCAGTGGCCAAAAAAGTCCATGTGCTCCAGTATATGTAATAAACAACCACCATCTCACTCTAATGCAAAGATCTTCTGCCACTGCTACTGTATATATATAAGACTGCATATACAATACGTGCATAATGAATTAAAAATATATCATTCCCAATAAGTCAAAGCCTTCTATACATGACATTATAATGCAACAGATACATATGGCATTGAACACGAAACATTCCTAGTAAGTCATATTTCATTGCAAAAATAACACTGAGATTAAGTCAAATGGTATTGCATATATAATACATTCGTGCCTTTGCACTTATAACGTGCATCAAGTCATATCGGTGCCCATGTAAACATGCTCGCACACCATCAGTCGTTACGTGAGTCTCAAGCGCTCGAGAATCTGCACACAGAGCAAACGCCTCCCCGCAGTCTGTGCTGCTGCTGACGGTCTGTCTTACCTGCCCGCGCCACAATCCTCGAAGGTCACGGACTGCGCGTGCTCCCACAGGTGTAATGATGGAGATTAGGCGGAGAGCAGGCGGGTGATCGGCGGGACAGCGGAGAGCCGCAGCTCTAGTGTTGTCTCGTCTTCCTGTCACGCACTAACACCGCAGATGCGTGATCATGTACACACATCCCGCGACTCACCCCTCCCACCCGTAAACCTCGCGACTGGCTGCATGCGACCGGCCGTGGCACCTGCAGACCTGCGCTGCTCTCATCGAAAACACACGTTCCTCTCAGGGGTTCTACTGTTTTTCTTAAATACACTATTTAAAGTGATATTGTAAGTGGACGTGCACAGCGGGACGTTTCACGCACTGTCCCCGCTGTTGTGAATGAATCTGTCTGTCAGCGCGTGGTGCGAGTGACAGAACAACGACAACATTTCAGTTTTGGAGCGTCTTGTGTGGCAGGTTGAACACACCTGTCGTACCCCACCAAAAAGAGCAACAATCCAGATGAAGACCACCGTGTGGTACTTTCTGTTCGGTACTAAAACACCATCAACACAACTCCTGTCCAATAACAACAATCAATAAATCAAACCTTTCTCTGTCTGTGATATTCAATAGCTCGTCATGTCTAATCTCTTCTAACGAAGCAACACTTTCTGTGGGTTATATATAAAACTATATGTTGTATGATAAGACATACAGGCTGTATAAGGACATTCTCTACTCACCTCGCCGGCACGTTCATTTCCTGGTCGTCATTTCTGGTGAAGCGTCCGTCGACCTGAGGAAACAGAAAGTGGCTTTCGCGCGGGATTAACGACCACTAAAAGCACTCCAGCAGCTGCTGATAATACTGCTTCCTCTCCAGTGGTCACATAATGCTGAAGATCATGTAAAGACTCACACATATTCCAGCTGCACACTTTCCCTTCTCAACCTGCTGATTAAATCATTTTAGACAGGTGGCCTCCTCCAGGTCCTGGTTTAGGTAAGTTAGTGCTGGTCTGCTCTGCTGATGAAACTGGTTAACCCACCAACATGATGCACAGACACCAGAACACCAGCATATCGATATAAAGACCAGCATCCAAAGAACAACATTCTGGCAACCAAATACGCTGGTCTCATAAACCAGCCAAACCAGGTAATCTTCTTAACCTCTAAATTTTGCCCTGTATTTCTCCAAAACACACTCATGTCACACTCCTGTCTGTTCGAGCTTAGCACACGACGGATTAGAGAAAAATCTGGCCTGATATTCACATGTAAGAGAATAAACAATAAGCTAAAGATTAAGATCATGCTAAGCCACCACATATCTTCCCCACAACAGCAAACAGTATCACAGTAGTTAGTATGTTAGTTAGTTTAGAAGCCTAATTCAAGATACAGAAACTAAACTGCATTGCAAGACTAATTTCATTTTATAATAATAATGATAAATGTTGTACATTTACAGCTTACTTTCAGGCTGACACATATTTGAAACATTTTGCCACATATTATATTAAACCCATTATAAAACCAAACAGTTCTCCAATCATCAAATCTTATTAACTAAATCTGCTCACTGATTCTTACAAATACTCAAAACCCCATTGAGCAGTGATGGAATGTCTGTAATGACATAATGCTTGTTAATTATAGAATTAGCATGACGGAGTCAATTGAGTGGAGCTTTTAATAAATTACACTCTGATGCTGGAAAGCATCCAAATGCTTCTTAGAAAGTACAAGAGTAACTGTTCAATGGCTTCTGGGGTCAGGTTGCTATAGCAACCCCTACCAATCTCTTTAAAGGCGTAATGACGAGTAATCAGAGTCTGAAGTGTGTAATTGAGCCCTCACTCACATGGAAGAATACACACACGTCAAGTAAACCCAAAATAATGACATTCAAAGTTCAGACAAGACCAGAACACACACACACTTACACAGACACACAAAGTTGTAATTCAAACACCAAAATATTTCATGCAGGACATGACAGCTTCTGAATTACTCTTCAACACGCGCCCAAACACCAACACACTCTCAGTATCTGGATGTCTGTGGGGGCTGATCTGTGTGACTCTGATCTGTGTGACTCACAGTCTGCTGTACTGCTGTATGAAAGACTGTTCTGTGTCTCACAACACCAAACTGTACAAATCATAAGGGAACTAGTAAAAGTGATTTTTGCATTACCAATTATATTAACGGCATGACAAACAGAGTGACATGTATTTTTACTTGTCTTTGCTCCTGAGTTTGTGATTACATGCTGCTGATCTGATGGTGACCCACAAATTCTGTTGAATGTTAAAGGCAGAGCAGGCGATTCTTTTCCAACATGTTTTCCATTTGGTCAACGTCTGCCTAACTGTGTCATAACTGTGAACAACTTGCTCCGCCCATGAAACGACATCACTTTGTGTTCACTTTGTGCCTGTCTTCATTCTGATATGAAACACTCATCTTTCACAACTGAATTAGTTTCACTCACTGGACATGCTGCTTTATGTTTATTAGAAAAAAACAAACTCTGTATTTCACAAACGTATCTGAGAACTGAGATAAAAAAAACACAAAACCAGGCCAGAAAGTGAAAGAGTGAAAGAGAGAAAGAGAAACAGAGGAAGGAGCTTTAGTTTGCTTGTAGACTGAAGGAAAGTGAAGCTGTTTGGCGATTTACACAACATTTACAAACATACACATAAAAATGACAGAAAATCCATTAATTGATGCCATTCCAAAACACTGACATCATCTCTGTTGCCATAGAAACAATAATGATATATAAAGATTCCCGTGTATCAGATGCTGTTACCAGTAAGTGATGTTTCTGGGGACATGAGAAGCTTTTCACATGAATATCTCTGTCTGTATTCTCAAGCACACTTTTATTATCTTCTGTTTATTTGTATTGCTTTTTTGTATTTGTTTTGCATTCTTTTCAGTTAACTAACAGCCTTTCTGAACCTGTGAATTTCTTGTGATGGTTAGATTGATCTCATTAAACTGTCTTCATCCATACAGGCACACACAGATCTGCTGTGTCTCGTGCTGAATTTCGTGCTGAATCGACTAAACAGGGGTGAGAGGAAGTTTATGAGGGGACAGCAGTCAGCTGGTCTACTTCTGTGTCCAGACTCTGAAAACCGGGTCTACAGAGAAGAGGAAATGATCACATATTTCAGCTGCTTTCAGTGTGTGGTTTGTCTTTATCAGTGGTGCCATCCATTTTGCCCCACACTGCCCCCTGTAGACCACTTGTATGAACAAAGTAAATTCGGTGGTTTTATAGTATTTGCAGCAGGGCAGTGAATCATCTACATTTATCATGCTAAGATTCCACAGCTTCTTAATAAACTGTGCTCAATGAATCTAAACCACTAAATCTCAGTGACTGTTAATGGAGCCTGTCCGAATAGATTCACCTTCTAATAACTTCAACAAGTTTATTCAATATAGATGAACATATTTATTAATGTCACTTACAGAATAAAAATGATTTATCATTCATCAAATACAGTGACGCCCCAACCCCAAAAAACATATAGACACTTTTGAAGTCACAGTGATGGAGTTTACTTGCAAACTGTCTTTCAGATAAATGACACTTGGTTTGATCTGTGTTGTTGAATGTAATGACATACATATGTATAATAGACATAATGTTTGATTCTATAACTAATTCTGTTAGGGGTTTAGAGAGTGAGGGAAATGAAGAGAAAAAAGGGAGAGAGCCCACAGCAGTAGTAATCCTGTGACGCTCAGAGCAGTGCTGCATGCTGGATTATCTCGTGTCCACTCCTCCAACATGTGACAAGCTTATGATCGGAGAGGATGTGCAGCTTGCATGACACCAGCATAAGACACACACACACATTAACACAACTGAGTGAAACACTAACAAAACGTATTATCAGTATATTGCCAGCTGATAGCATCACTGTACAAATGTATTTGTTCAAAAATGATTTAATATTACTGTGACTTCAGGCCTGACATATTAAAAAATACATCATATCTGTGGCCCCAATATTAGACCGAACACACGGCTGAATGACACTGTATTAGATAACCTGTATTACACTGTATTAGAAACTGACTCCATTCCTCCACTAAACTAGTAAACAAGTATTTGTAGATGCCACTTTTCTAAGTGTGTCAAAGGTGGGCAAATACGTTTTGGGGAAACTGTAAATCCTTTAAAAATGTGCTTGTCACCAACATATTGCATTATATGAGAAGCGAATTCAATTTGAGCTTAAAAGCCACTGAAATCAGGTTGGGCAGCAGCAGCAGCAAAGCACCACAGCATCTGTCAGGTCCACAGTGGAACTCTGTTAACTGGGTTGACTTTGCTGGTTTGGTTATTGGGTTAAATCTACTGCCTTTCACTAAAGTGTCAGTTTAAACTGTAAAAGAAATCTCACGCTGCACTCAAGCATGTGCATTCCACAGAGCCGCGAGACCTAGTTCAATGATTTTATCCCAAGCATGTGATACGAGTGAGGCTGTGGGCTACGTTTGTTTTTGGGGGGGGAGGGTCCTTAAGCAGTGGGTGAAAGAGAGAGAGATGAATAAAGTTTTTCTAACTCTCCTGATAATGTTTCACGCTCTGTGTCTGTGATCTGCGTGTCTAACATAACATGAGACTTCTGTCTATCTCCCTGCTTCTCCTCTTCATTCAGTTCCTGAGTCTCTCTCTTCAACAGTTTCCTCGTGTGTGTACCACTCCAGAGGTTCTGCAAAGCAAGCAGTGCTGTCCGGTTTGGCCAGGGGACGGCTCGGTATGTGGAACACTTTCTGGTCGAGGGTTCTGTCAAGATGTCACCGTTTCGGACCTCCCCAATGGACCGCAGTACCCTCACTCTGGTGTGGACGACCGAGAACAGTGGCCTCTGGTGTTCTACAACCGGACCTGCCAATGCGCCAGTAACTACATGGGGTTCAACTGCGGCGAGTGCAAGTTCGGCTACTTCGGGTCCAACTGCGGGGAGAGGCGGGAATCCGTGCGCAGGAACATCTTCCAGCTGTCGGTAACAGAGAGACAGCGATTTATCTCGTACCTGAATCTCGCCAAGACCACCATCAGCCCCGATTACATGATCGTGACGGGCACGTACGCGCAGATGAACAACGGCACGACTCCCATGTTCGCAAACATCAGCGTGTATGACCTGTTCGTGTGGATGCATTACTACGTGTCGCGTGACGCGCTGCTCGGGGGTCCCGGGAACGTGTGGACCGACATCGACTTTGCGCACGAGTCGGCGGCCTTCCTGCCCTGGCACCGCATTTATCTGCTGTTCTGGGAGCACGAGATCCGGAAACTGACCAGTGACTTTAACTTCACCATCCCGTACTGGGACTGGCGTGACGCGGCGGACTGTCAGGTGTGCACCGATGAACTGATGGGGGCGCGCAGCTCCCTGAACCCAAACCTCATCAGCCCGTCCTCTGTGTTCTCCTCGTGGAAGGTAAATAACACACAAAACCTCTGCTTATTATTTCAGTGTCCATTTGAATAGTGGATTTGTTGCATTTATCCATCTTTAAATAAAAACGTTTTACACTGTGAATGCTTTTGTCAGAAAAGATCCAGTCATGTGGTAACACTACAATATGCCCCATTAGTTAACATGATCTAACAATCAACAATATATCTTTACATACATTTATTAATGTTAATGCAAACAAAAGTGTGAATGTTAAAAAAATAGATTAAAATAAAAAAATATTTATTAAAACTATATAAAAAGGGAAAAACTAAGAATAATTCATGCTGTGAAAGTATTTATTGTTAGTTCATGTTAACCAAAGTTAACTAATGTAAATGATATTACCAGTTGTGCTAACATAACTACAGTTTATATATGAAAAGTAGCCAAAACAATAAACCAAAAGAAGAAAAAATATGAATGAAAACAAATTCCTATTAACTTCTGTTTACAGTCTCCAGGCTGTTATTGACACATACTGTAATAAGCTACATGATACTGAGGTTTCAACTTCAAGAGCTTGTGTGAGATGAATTTGGTCTATTAAGTGTGTTAGTGTTTCTGGTGTCACACACATGACACTCTGCATTGAGTTTCTAAACGCGTGACTGTGTGATGCTGCTGCAGCACAAGACTGACTGATGCATGCAGCAACACTTGTGACTTGCAGTGGAATTCAGGGGTGTAAAAAAGTCACCAGTGTGTCTGACCCTAAAACCCCAATTAAGTTCAGAAGTGCCCAAGAGCTTCACTGAGGCACAACACAGACATGCTTCAGATTTCAGAAAGGAAACTCTTGAAAGGAAAGTCGGGCCCTTTCCTTAAGTGGCATTTAGAAACAGAGGCTGTTGTGTCTATTGCCTGGATTCAGTCTGTGAGCTTCAAACACAAAACGTTTAAATGCCATTAAATAAATCCATCCCTGAAGCTTAGTGTAGAAGTGTAACGTATTCTGTTTTTAGTCTGTTTCAAAATGGAGCCCTGCATTAAAATGTATTCATAAACAATGCAAAGAAAGTCGTTTTTACTCAATACATTTGTTGTTTTTCAGGAAAAATATCCAGAGATTTCTTGGAAATAACATACGAATGTGTGTGTTTTATGCCATAAACACTATATTTAGTTTCAACAGGTTAATTTAGAAGCCTGCACATATACATATTCTAAAATAAATATACCATGTTTTCAACACAACAAAGACAGTCATGACAAGGGTTTTTAGTACTATAGTGTATGAAACAATAGCATGTATTACCAGCTGAGTAATACTGCAGTACTGGACTGTCCAGTGATGAGTGTCCACACACTGTACCTGTGTAGGTGGTCTGTTCACAACCAGAAGACTACAACAGACGTGAGGTTCTGTGTGATGGGTCTCCTGAGGGGCCGTTGCTGCGTAACTATGGTAACCATGATCGAACCCGTGTCCAACGGCTGCCCACCTCTGCAGAAGTGGAGTCTGTGCTGAGCCTGACGGAGTACGAGACAGGGCCCATGGATCGGCGGGCCAACATGAGCTTCCGGAACGTTCTGGAAGGTAAAACAGTTTTAGCTGTTTTTAGAGTTTCAGCTGAGAGGTTAAATTGAATGGACTCACCTGTGGGTTTGTGGACGCAGGTTTTGCGAGTCCAGAAACAGGGCTGGCAGTAACGGGTCCGAGTCTGATGCACAACTCCTTACACGTCTTTATGAACGGGTCCATGTCCTCAGTGCAGGGCTCGGCCAACGATCCCATCTTCCTTCTGCACCATGCCTTTATTGACAGGTAACACACACACACTCTCCTAGGACCAACAACACCCCAGCAACACCTTAACAACTGCATAGCAACTACCATAGGCAACCACCCACACTGAACATAATGTCATAAAGTCATAAATCTAAGCTAAAATTCTGGTGTGCAATGTTCAATCATTTACTGTTTTTGAAAGCTTTATGTTTTGAGCTATTCAATGTACAGTTTGTACAATGAGCTCAGAAGTCATGTCACTGAAATGCGAAACTGTACACAACACAAAGATGACAGTCTTTCATACTGCAGCACATCTCATCTGTGTGTTTCAGCATCTTTGAGCAGTGGTTAAGACGACATCAGCCTCCACGCACACACTACCCTACAGCCAACGCCCCGATCGGACACAACGACGGGTATTTCATGGTTCCCTTCATCCCTCTGTACAGAAACGGAGATTATTTCCTGTCCACTAAAGCTCTGGGATATGAATATGCATATTTACTGGACCCCAGTAAGTTATTAACAGATCCATTTACTTAAGCTCTGTGTGTAGCTGTGTGTGTAGCTGTGTGTGTAGCTGTGTGTGTAGCTGTGTGTGTAGCTCTGTGTGTAGCTCTGTGTGTAGCTCTGTGTGTGTAGCTCTGTGTGTAGCTCTGTGTGTAGCTCTGTGTGTAGCTCTGTGTGTAATCATGGTGTTTTGTCCGTCTCAGGCCAGAGGTTCATGCAGGAGTTTCTGACGCCGTATCTGGAGCAAGCGCAGCAGATCTGGCAGTGGCTGCTGGCTGCTGGGATTTTGGGGGCGCTCGTGGCAGGAATCATCGCAACGATTATTGCAGTGACGTGTCGCAGACGACAGAAAAGGCGAAAAGTGTCGGTGTACGGGGAGAGACAGCCGCTCCTGAACAGCAGCGAAGAGGAGACTTCAAATTCATATCAGACCACGCTGTGAACCCCAAATACACACACTACAGACGCATGTCAGTGGGAACAGATGTACCATTACTGTACCATTAGGAAAAGACACATCAGCTACTTAACTCACAAGCAAGACCTCAACCATGAGCTTAAGTCATGTGACCAGGTCTCGAACCCCTGTCCCAGTCATGAGACCAGAGCTATGTTCAGATTAACACAGCACCATACTAATCTTACCATATTCACCATACAGTGTGTTTAACCACTCAGTATGTGTTCAGACTACAGATCAGTCATTAACATAACTATTTGGATTATAATTAAAATAACAGTAACTATTTTCATGATGATAAGTTGACATGCTGAATGAATGCAATGAGGTCATCAGTTACAGTTTGAAACATCATTGTGTATAATTCTACTTCATATACTTATTTTAAAAAGAAATGTACAGTATTCACAGTACAGTATACAGTAACATACTGTTCCACTCTGAACATGACAGTCCTGAACTTAATCAGTGATCATAAAAAAATTAATAAAATATACAGTAAAACAAAAAAAAACAATTGTTGTGCTTTACCTGACAACAGAAATTACAGGCAAAAAATCTGTACAATCTGTTCTTAAAATATGAACAGTAAAACTAGAAATAGTAATAAACAGCCAATAAATAAAAACAGCACAAAACTATTTATTAGTTTAAGTGGTTAAAGAATTAAAGAATTCCTTACCGTCAGGTGTTTATGCATTAAGCAGACATGATGAGTTAACAGCAAGAATTCACCCGAAGTGTAAATTCACTCATCGTTAACTTTAAAGATGATTTCGTTCACTTCATCATTGTGGTGTATACTGTCACTTTAATGGTCTATTCAGGGTTCATGCAAGAATCTGTGTGTAACTTCAGCACTGTGATTACACTGTGATTAAACTAGTTACCAGCTGAAGAAGATGATTTCTGTCCAGAAATTCTTCTCTTTTTGTTTGTATTCCTCAGTGGCTCTTTGGCATCATTAGTTTGTAATGTGCCTGATTTATTTGTCTGTGATCTCTCAGCTGAAGGTTGTTGTACTCAGAAACACACACAAATATAATCATTCTTACTTTAATCAGTTAAAATTTTGGTTTTCAACTTCATTACAACAAAAACAAACAAATAAACAGCCAATAACAGCAAAGTGTCTGGCACACACTCACTGCTGATGGTTCTCCCTGTGTCCACCTCGGTCGTCCAGTCTGAAGAGTTGTGTTGAGAAAGCACAGGTAACAGTGTACCGGAGCTCAACACACAACAACACTCACCGGTGCCGGATCACGACTCCCCGTTCCGCCGTCAGGTTTGCTTTGACATCAGGTTTGGGTGGAGATAAGATTTGACATTCATGCAGCAGCCTCAGAGAACACAGTTATAATCTGACCGGGAGTCAAACTTTAGCACATCACCGGTGTCGGTAACGTCTGTGACGCGCCTCCCCTGCGACGCAGGGAGTGTGTGTGTGTGTGTGTGTGTGTCCTGGGCGATAGACCTGTATAATATACAAAATAACAAAATAATATTTTGTTCTGTTTTAACTCTTCATTGTGTACTTTTATTTTAATGGTCTTATATTTGTGTTCGTTTTCATTGATTAAATCATAGACGCGCAGAAGGCCAATCACTGTCGAGCGTGACTCTGACGTTAACTGCTGTTTTGCTGCCGCCTGCCGGCTGCACTGAGAACTGTAGATACAGAAGATATGAGACATGTCCCAGAGCGAACACGCTTCTGTACAGCACAATAATGCATGAGTGTATGCATGAGTTTAACGTTTAAAGTCACCGAGGAATATATTTACACTTGATGATAAACACTGAAGAGTTTGAGAATCTGTATCTAATAACAGTTCAAAGACGTCCAGAGATTTAAACATAATTAATCCCACTCGTCATATTTATGACCAAACGTGAGTTTTCACTTTGCGTTGATGTATTTTAACAAATGCTAAACATGAATGAAAATCAAAGCGTGAGATCACATGACTCTTTCAGCAGAAGGGATCAGACTCACCTGAGTTCAGCTGTGTGTCTATGAAGAGTGTAAATATTCTTCAGTCTAATGAAAATGATCCTCAAAGTTTCAGATGAATTTAACGTTTCTCAGGAAGTCCAACATTATGATCTGGATCAGTAGAAAAGTCCAGATTTCATAATCCTCAGCACCCCACACAACATTAAAACTGATTACAGAAGTGACAACCACACAGATAAATGAAGTCAAACAGAATCAACAGCTCAAATTATTATGGAGACCGTTTTGAACACTGATCTGTATTATGTTTTTTGTTCATTTTTAACCAAGAAAGTTCTGGCAATTTCCCAGTGTTGATCATATATCAGTGTATGATCTGTGTTTAAGAACAGACACAACAATTTTACAGTTTTTCCACTGAGATGTGTGTATGAGCAAAGAGTCAATGAGAAATTGATTTGACTGTATTAACTGTTTATTAACAGTTTTTTATGTTTGTACAAACATGTTTTTTTTTACCTCATTGCAGGTTGAGATGGTGTGATATCACAGCTGAGGGTTGTGTTGATCTGACTTCAGTTCTGAAATGAAACTCACACCTGACAGAACTGAATCTGTCTGATAATAATCTTGGAGATTCAGGAGTAAAGCTGCTCTCTGATGTACTGAAGAATCCTCAATGTAAACTGAAGATACTGAGGTAAGATTGTCTCTGTGTAAATACTTCTGTACATCACTCTCAGTACAGAATTTAAGACCCTTTAGAGTATTATATCTTTAACTCCATTATCTCTTTGTGTAACACTTTTATAAACATTTCTTTCTGAATATCTAATAACCAGAATAACATACAGTAAGACACACAGTCATAATGATCATGAATTATAAAACTCAGAACTCAGTTAATATGCTGATTGGTTGATTTTAATGACTGCTTGATGGCTGCTTACCAAATAAACTGACATTAAATTATTTGTTTACATGAGAAAAACATAATACATGACATGAGAGACATGAATTAAACAATGAAGTTGAGTATGTCATTGTTCTCCACAGTCATTGTTAATGTTCTGTTGTATGTAAAGCTCTTTTCATTGTTGTTTTTTGCCTCTCCACGTTTTAAGAATAATAAATGTGTGTGTGTGTGTATCAGTGGAATTAGTAAGACTAAACAGTCACTGTATAAATCTGCTACATGGATTTCTCAATACACTGACACACACACACACACACGCGTATCCCGAGAGCAGAGAAAAACAGAGTTAAACGTTGTTTAACGTCGTTTAAAATACCTGTTCATCCTGTCTCTAGCATCAGAACTATTGCTTGTACATGTAGCTCTGTAGAGGAGGCTTGTTAGTGCTTATGGCAGAATGTTTAATGCTCTCTCTCTCTCTCTCTCTCTCTCTAGCTTTGGATAAAAGCGTCTGTTAAATGAATAAATGTAAATATAAGCTGCAAATAAGAAAATGATCTGAAAAGATGAAAATCACAAGCCAGATTTGGGCAAAAGAATGTTTTAATTCATATTCTGTTCTACAAGTTACATTATTTACAATATTTAAAAAAACAGCTAAAAGCAAGAAATAAAAACAGTGAGTGTTAATGTCCTTAAACTTTTAAAGTATGCTTTCATATATATATATATATATAAAACAATCTACTGTATATCTACTTCCACTGACAGTAGCAGACGACTGGTGTGGATTTCCTGTGAGACATCAAACTCTGCTCTTCAGAAACCATTTCATACTCTGAGCTTTTCACTCAGGTGAGATCTACACTGTTCATCAGATAGCAGATCTGTTCAATCTGCAGTGTGTTTAGAGGTAGACTACAGCTATACTGTCAGTAGTGTTGAATTAGGATTGTTAATACAGATCTGAGACTTGCTTTTCTTTCAAATAAAAGCAAACAGATATGAGGACGACACTGGCTTCAGTGAAAACAACACAGAAGTTTTCCGTGAAGCAGTTTAGAAACAAAAACTCACCTGTCTTTCAGTAGTAATACTGTCTAACTCTCAGACTCAGAGTCTGCTGTGATCAGAGAGACGGAGTAGTTCCTGCTTTAAACTCCACACATTTGTGATTCCAGTGTTACAAAGTGGTACAAATTGTAGTTAAAAGCTGCACTGATCTAATCGTCATGCACATTCGGATATTTTCTCTGGGAAGTGTCAGGAATCGGAAAAATCCCAGTTTATTTCCCGCTTGAGGGGCGCTTTCAGTCTGCAGCAAATTCCATTTATGGTCAAGACTTAGAAAATGAACAAATGAACTAACAAGCAAACAGGCGCAAAGGGGTGTTAATGGTGCGGTGAAGCAGGTTTAGTTGGCATCAGCTGAACTCAGTTATAAACAGTTTGATTTAGTCAGTGTGTGTTTATCAGACGAGCGA
>JAZGTI010010103.1:0-18043 GCA_036877585.1 Botia kubotai
ATAGGCAGCATCTCTTCAGGAGGCTTGGTCTCTTTCTTTGGTGCAGAGAGCTGCTCCTCCAGGTTCTTGAGCTTCTCTTTGTCTCTCAGCAGGTTTCCTGGCTTCAGCTCACTGATGTCCAGAGACAGATTCTTACAGAGCACTTCGATTTCAAACTTCAGGTTGAGCTGTAACGAGAAAATTGCAAGAGTGAGTGAAAACTATTCAACGGGAAGAATAAGCAGCATGTGTCTTGCACCAACAACGATTGACTGACCTTTAAGTCATGTTCCTGATGGAGTTCAGCCAGTACATTCATAATACCCATGGTCCAAGGGTTCTGTGGTCTGAAGATCTACAAAATAGGACACACCAGTTGTTAAACAGGGTCATTATGTTCTTATTTCTAAAAAGCCCTTCCACACTCAACACAATGCATAAGAGTAACTAATAAGTTCGGAAGGGATCTCATGATGGTTATTACCACACTCCGCAGACTTGATTCCAAGACTTTGGCCACAAAGGGGACGACATACAGCAACTCCTGCTGGCCTTTCACGTAAGCTTCCAGCAGAAGAGATTTCAGCTCCAAGTCCTGCATGAAAGCACAACATTCATTCAGGACCATCTCAAATGTCTGCCTCAGCGTTTTTTTTTCCACTGCCGGCGTTCCACAAAGAACAGTGAAAAACTTACAGTATACAGGATGGGTTTGTTTTTTGCAAGGGTGATCATTCCAAGCCAGTGACCCAAATTCTTCAGCAGGGATCGATCAGAAAAGTTAGCAGCTGCCTTATCCGAGGTAAGAAGGACCTGTAAAGACACCATTAAGTGTATATTCAGAAAGGAATAAGACGCTAATGAATGTTTACCTTTTAAAAAAGGCAGAAATAAGTTTTACTCTTGATAAATCTTACCTTAATGTTTCTGTAAGTCTCATTGAGAACCATCTTGACAAACTCAGGGTTTTTCAGTGTATCCAGAAAGTTAGAATACAGGCTATGGAAGTTGGGCTCAATACTGACACGCTTCATGACCAGATACTGAGACACCCAGGGCATAAATTCTTCCTTCACAGTCTCTTTCAGCTCCTCCACCTTTTAAAGTCACCAAGACATGATTTAGGGTTTCACAGAACATGCTTACAATGCAAACTTTGGCTTGTAATTACCCAACATGTAAAACACACCTTTTGGGACATGTTTGACTGGGACAGGTTGTTGAAGATGAACGCAATCTTCTCCTGAACGTTCTCTGGGGGCTCAACAATCCTTTCAGTCTGGTCTGTGGCCACCAATAAGGTGTCAATGTTTGTGGTGTTGATGGAAGGCTGCGGAGGAAAGTGAACAGACCACAATCGTTCATCTTATACAAAACTATATGCTTTCTGAAAAAGATTTTGACAGAAATCAGCAACACTGTCTGCTGTTTCTGGCCAACTGCTCAGAAGAACAGGAAATGCCTGTGGCCATCATAAGCACTGACTCAGTGTTGAACAGTTGACTCACTGGCACGTCTTTCTTCAGTCCGACAGCTGTGGGTCTTGTGATGGTGGTGGTTTTGGCAGCTGTGGTGGTCGTGGTTGCGGTGGTCACTAGGGTGCTGGACTGGCCAGGTTGAGGGGCTTTAGGGGTCTGAGATTGGGCCTGAGCTTGGGCTAGTGCCAGGCTGCCAGGTGTGGTGATGGAACCCTGCATCTTCACAGGAGGGTCTCTTGACTGCTGGCCATACTCGATATACTGTACACACAGGAAATGGACAACACAAGAAGCTCATTCAGCTAGACGTGTAAGAGTAGTTCAGATCATGAAACGCATACGATGATGCTGCAGGCAAGACTAAACGAGTAAGGGAAATCAAGTTACCTCTTGTAAATGATGCGGGAACTGCAGGAAATGGGCTATAGATGCCAAGTGCTGACAGTACTGGGGATAGTCCTTCAATCTGAAAAACAGTAGTTTAAACTTGCAACAGAAGTCATCTTAAATGATTCCAAATGTATTTGAAGAAGCAAACAAGCCTTCTCTGTGATGGCTGGAAAACCAAGAGAAAAAAAGTATTGCCTGTACCTATTTTTAAATCTGTCTAGTGCAGCGATTCCGAAGTAATACATCTTTGATCCGAAAGGTTTGCGTAAGGCTTCCAGGACATATCGTAGGGCCAAGCCCAGCGCCATGTATGTGACCAGGCCCTTCTCAATGATCCCTCCGAAGAGGCAGGCAGTAATGTGCAGCTCTTTGTCAGGATACTGGGGGAAGAATCTGTACTCCTCAAACAGATTCCTCAGCATGCAGTTAAAAACCTCACGTTCCCTCTTGATGTTGGAGTCCTTGAACCTCTGCAGCATTTCCAACACCTGAATGGAAGTCATTTAAAGCCGATATTAGAGTTGAGGTGTAAAGAATAAGGGAGTCATGTCATGTGCCTAGTTTTGCACACCGAGATCTCACCTCATCCACAGACATGGTGGGGTGCGGTGGATGGTTGTAGATGCGCTGAAAGTAGCTGTTTGCTTCATCGTCAATCTCTTTACTAAAGTGCTGGTTTGCCTCAGGCCACACCTGAGATAGGTCAGCTAAGACGGGGGTAGGTGGGCATATACAGATACATTTTTATGGGCACATACAAATCACAAACATTTGTAGAAAGTTTCACTGAAGTCAAAATTCTTCGATTCGACTGAATCACATGCAAAAAAAAAAAAGTTTAAAAAGTTCCTGGCAAACAACTTGTTTTCCTACAAAACCTTCTTCTGATGGAAGAAAACTACTTATGTTTATGTTTACATATGGGTCTAAGGTGGTTGCCAAGAACATTTTGCAGTAATGTAGACTGACCTGTATTTCCTCTTAACTGCTAGCGATATGTTACTTTTGGCTCAGGAATGAAATTAAGATTCAAGATTAAAAAGATTCCATAAAATTTCCAAACTGGTTTCAAAAGGGCTTTTGTGAGGTGCGTTTTCAGAGGAAATACAGCTTGAGGCGCCTGGCACTCGCTCAGCCACACCACCACTTACAGGCCTTCATCTTACTCTGCTGGAAGGTGGGCGGGTTCAGCCCTGGTGTGCTCATCTTCCTGCTGCCGAATGGGTCACTGCTGACTGCCGGCATGCCCAAACCTGAGCCGATCCCAGTCAAACTTGTGCTCAGAGGACCTTGACAAACGATAAATTCAATTAAATATTAGTGCTGTCCGAATCATACTACTAATCTTTAACTCTGATCAGTGACAGTATGTTATACTCACTAAATTTGATCCAAAAAGACAGAAGCAAGCAAAACATTTTGTGTATTTGGCAGATGTTTTTGCACAAAGTGCAAACACTAATATAGAATTCACCTGATTTAAATCTTAAAAAACATTGGTTGCCAACAACTAACTAGACTTACCTGTTAGTAGTTGCTCAACACCACCCTTTATTACCCAGAATCTCCAACTGTTGGTATTTCTACAATAGTACAGTACACGCACACAGCTTTATTTTGCAGCAATGCCTTAGTAGTACCTTGTAGCTGAGAGGACAGGGGGTTGATTCCTGGGAAAGCTGTGCTGGGGTTTGGGTTGGGCAGGTTTGAGAAGGCTTTAGCTGGAGACTGGGGATTACTGAAGGCAGAACCCTGCAGGCTTGGGAATCCTTGCATGCTTTGAGTGTGAGAGGTGGACGAGACACCCAAACTCAGAGAGCCCATGGCAGAAAGAGGGTCCATCTAAAAAACACGTCAAACAAAACCTCAACATCAGTTCTTTTAAAAGTGGAAACTGGCAACTTCTCAACAGTTAAACATAAGCACAAGTAAAAAAAATAAATAAAATAATTTACACCAAGCAGGCTACTTGACACTTTTAATTTCAAAATAATTAATGAAGCCAAACTGGTATTTCCCAGGAAATCGGACTTGACAGCTTAAATTATAAAGCAATTATAAACTTAAAACTGTGGTGAATCAGAATAAGGTAAGGAGATACTTTTGAACACAGACCTGTTATGCACTTGCTTAGTAACAGTTACCTGCACAGGTGAGATAGCATCTAAGCTGCTGGTGCTGGGAGCTCGCCCCTTTGGCAGGACTCCTGGAGGAGGCTGCCGGGCCTTGTTCATCACATTGCTACAGTTGGCCACCATGGTCAAGATGGTCTCTGACAGCTCTTGAGACACGCTCCTGCTCAAAAAGCCCAACACAACCATTTTTTCACACTGACTATCGAAACAGCACGCAGGGGCTAAATACAAGGTTATATACTCACCCAGCACAAGACTGCAGACACACAAGCATGGTCGCCAGCGTTTCAGGAGGAAGCTGAGCGCTTTTCGGCTGGTCCTTCTCAGGAGCCAAACCACCCATGATGGAGGGACAGCGTCTCTTCAGGAACGTGACGCAGGCCTGGATGAACGGCTCCTACCAAACGATCACGTACTGCGTCAGTCTTTCGCTAACCTTCGCTTGAATTTTAACGTGCAATGTGGTGCGCCCACTTACCCCGTGCTCTCGAATTTTGTCAGTGAGCCATTTATCAAGTTTGAGGTATTCACGGCGAGAAGCAAGTGCAGCGAGATCAATCACAAAGGCAAACGGAGTACCATTCAGCAGCATTGATAAAGACTAAAACACAGACACATGTTACCATCTCTCATTGCGTTAAGACAGCAGATCCAAGAATTCAGAAGATCGGTACCTTCAAGTCTTGAGCCACATCCAAGATGCGAGACAGCTTAGCTTGGTCATATTGCTCTCCTCTCATGTACCACTCGGCCATTGAGTGCATGATCAGCTGACGGATAGATGGGGACTGACCCTAAAAACACAACCAGGTGTATATTAGTCACAGCGATGGAGAAAGAACTTGAACGATAAGAAAATAAACTCGCAGTTTCCACTTTAAGGGCCCGTTCACCCAAAAACAAAAAATTTACCAAATTTTTAAAAATTAAATCATTTACTCCGCTTCATGACAAAACATTTCACATTATATTGTTGGCATTTTCAATTATTCATTTTTCAATTATATTTTGATACAGATAGATATTTGACTACATTCTGAAGCATGTTCGTAATCACATCAGTGCCACCCATTGACTTCCATTATATGGACACAAAACCACAGAGACATTTCTTAAAATAGCATCTTTTTGGGTAAACTATCCCGTTGAGATCAGACTTCAAGAGATTCATTCAGACATACTGCACTTACCTGTCCATGCCAGGCATAGTGCAAGATGATGGCGGAGTTGGGGTGGTTGCCCAGGAAGATAGGCATGAGGGTGGAGATGAGCTCATGACGCAGCGTGTGCCAGGAGGTGCTGATCTGCAGCAGGGCCAGCACTAGCATGTCTGGGCAGTGCTTGATGGGAAAGCTGAAGAGCTGCTTCACCTGCTCATAGTGACCAACTTCAGAAAGACGCAAAAGGCTCTCCACCAGGTCCAAGCTCTTCCTGTAAACCAAAAGTATAGAAAACAAAAAAGAATAAGTCATACGTTCTCAAAGGTTGAACAAACCGGTTGAAAAAACTGGTCAAGACTAACCATGTGGCTATCTCTCTGTTGTCATCTTCAGGTGGGGCTTTCAGTATGTCAATGGCGACAGTGTGACACGGGTAGTCAGCAAAGCAGAAAACTTCAGGACTCAGCAAAGAGTGCTGAATGAATGACAGCTGGAAAACACAGAACAACGGGTCTGCCATGAATTCTGGATCATTGGATTAACATTAAATTGGATTTGCTTACACAACTAACATTTAATATCACAGATTTTAGCATCACCCACTAAACCAGATCTCTGCAGTTTAGCTCCATCCCTAATTGAGCACACCTGAACCAGCTATGGTTTTTGGGACTGCTTGAAACCATCCAGGCAGGTGTGTTGGAGTAGGTTGGATCTAAACTCTCCTTGAACATGGATTGGAGATCTATACTATTATTTTACCCACTCTATACTATTATTTTACCTGTCCTTCTGCGTGCTTCCATGGTCTGTAGATAAGATCCACTGGGAAAACTTCCATCCCCAGACCCCTCTGGATCCCATAAACCACTATCTGAAGCCCCTTACTATCCCGGATCAGGAAGCCTGGGTGGTCCAACTCGTAGGTGACCTCTTTGAAATTCAGATTGGGGTTCTGAAGAGGGCACGGCAGATGTTTTAATAACATGGCAAAACCAGAAACCAAAAGCAAAGTCAGAAGCTCATTGTGGTTCTTGTATTGGAGAAGCAGACCTACCACTTCTTTGACCACATCAATCAAAACTTCAACATTCCAGGTGTGGGCCTGAGAGCCATCACTCTTGTCCTTCCCATCACTCCAAATGCCACCACCCACTGGATTTGAGATGGACTAGAGATGGAGAAACCAGTTACCCCAACTTTCTTATAGTGCAATCCTTTGTATTATACAAGCATAAGGTAACTCATGTGTACCTGTAAGGGGATGCCATCTGACAGCCCAGAGTGGGTGCGGGCCATCATGCCCAGCACTCGAGCCACCTGGCTGGCCGTCACTTCTCGCACCCCATACTGCAGAATTATGTTCCTGCATTCTTCAAGACTGGAGGAGTAACAAAACCAAGAATCTCATTACAGAAGCAGCTTCAATGCAGTGATCGATGTTAATGTCCCACAAGAACCGTTACCTTGCACAAAAGCCATAGCCAACTTCTTGCATGAAGTCAGCAAGGGAACTCTCCATCATGGTCTTATTTAACTCTCCAGAGTCTGGCAAGATCCTGTCCATGAGAATGTCCCGTTTGTCAGGGTAAAGCAGTGGCACGAGCACCACAGGACAGCGTTCCTGCGGAAAATCTGGGAAACAACACAGGACTATATGACCCACAAGAACACAGCACGGGACTCGATTTCCATACAGAAAAATACTGAAACAACACGCAAGATGTGATCTCTGTTATGGTTATGGACGCGCGCACACACACACACATTCCATGCTCAGGTTCCAGATCTTTTCCCGCTTACCTCTGCACAGTGTTTTAAGAAAGGCGTCAATCTGCTCTTGTCCAACTCCACTGGATCCCTTCTGACCGAACAGAAGATGGGAGAGGAGCAGATGCAGAACCTCTATGGCAATGTCCTGGAAGCCACCTTCCTGGTTCCCTCCAAGGTCCGCGTCCACGTATGAACGGAGGAGGTCCGGAAGCTTCTGCTTCACAAACTGGGCAGCTGTGAAAGCAAGCGATTGGGGTTCGTTCGCTTCAAAACCTTTTATGAACATTTAAAAGCTACAGGAGTGAAAACAAAAGATTCTGAGAATGAATGAACGCTCACCAAACCCTCGAAGGTCTGCGTTGCTGGAGTTCAGCAGAGCAAGACCAAAAATCACCTGGGTGAAAACACACCAACTGTTTAAACGAACTGTTACAAACACTATGACATCACATTGTTGCGGAAGATGAGAGACCAAAACCTTTATGCTTACCTCCTGAACCTTGCTTAGCTTGAGAACTTTACTCAGCTGAGTAAATAAATGAGGTGACGGCTTCAGACTCTGAGAACAACAAGCAGACATGTAAACAATGAGCCCAAAACATCATAACTAAGCAAACACAACTACCGACAACCTGACGTTAAAATACACAGTTGAAGGACGAAGATATGGTACACTTTTATCAAATGGACGAACCTCTCTGAGAAAAAGGCTTCAGGCAATCTGAATATAAAAGACAACAAGCTCAAACAAAAATGTATTATCATACCTTTTGATAATGCAGGGGATTGTCAATGGCGTAGCACAGCGTTGAAATAAAATTTGGTTTGGTAATAAGTGACACGCACTCCTGGATCAGAAACTGTGTCTGCAGCAATTGATTGAAAGCGAGACACAAAAACAGCACGTTAAACCAAACTAACAAATAAAGATAAAACTCTTTCGTTTGACGTAGGACTGGCAAGGCCGTCAGACGCGGTACCTGGTGGAAATCTTTGCCACTGCTTTTACCATCGCCACTGAAATCCACATGGGAAAAGAGACAGCGTAACAGATGTCTGTCTGCCTCAGGGCCGTGACGATTCACAATCTGAGGGAAGTCGTAGATCACGGTACACAAATTAAAATAAACCTTTTAACACACAATCTACTTAGTTCACTTACGGAACTAACAATGTTTGCTTTTCACAACAAGTTGCTGGGAAGACTTATGACTCAAAGATGTCCACTTTTTAAGGAGCTGCCTAACTAACCAACATGCAATTAAAATAGACTTACGTGTTGTATTTCCTGCTGGCTGGCTCTGTAGTTTTTCTTAGTTAAATTGTCCACCAGGTAGCTGATTTGAGACAAAGCCAGCGAGAGCGAGTCAAGATTCATTGCTGGTCGGGGCGGAAGCAGGCGGCCGAGCCCGGCGCAAAATCACCATTATTCCCCTTTGGTCACTTCAGTGATGGGTTACTTCTGATGGTCCCCCCCCCCAAAAGGTGTGAAAAGTGTCCGGTGTCCAACAATCCAAGTTTTTGGGTGGATGCGGATTCAAAGTAACGCCCTTCAGTGTAGTGACGAGTGTGACATCTGGACAATAAACAATTTAAAATAATTAGCACAGTCAAATTAAGACGAACTAAACAGGACATCTGCAGAAGTGCTGGCACAGAAAACCCTGCTTCCATATCACAGTGTGGTTTAAAAATCCACATTAAACTGGGAGAGCTTTACGAGAACATATGGGGATTATGGCACACAGATAAAGACGAGCTATCGAGGAAGCTAATATTTTCCTACATGACAGATTGCAAAAATGACACAAACTTTCCCAAATAATACCCATAATATTCCAAATTGGAATATCTCCAAACTCGCTGAAATCAAACATGAACCTTGTAAGACGCAGATTTATCAATCGTTTTATTAATAACTAGTTCGAGTTTAGTAACCGCTGGAGTGAAGCTGTATAACTGGTCAAAGTTGCAAAAAAACAGAGCAAATAACTTTTAGTATGTGTCATATCCATTACATTAAACCAGTTAAAGTGAATCGGTTAAATAAAACCTGCAGAAACGGTGACATTTGGAAAACTGATACGGGTACAAGGCTTGACTGGAACTAATTACTGGAGCAACTTAAAGTTTAAACCAAGTGTGAAAATAAACCAGCACAAAGCTTCCCAACGACTAGTTGATCATTAACTAGCCATTATAGATTTAGGCTCGAACCTATAGTCACCTACACCAACCTAATCGACTTTCAGAAAGGTCCCATAAGTGCTATTATATATATTATATTCCTAAACGTTCATGGTAACAACAATCTGACCTTAAACTATAAAGCTCTTCAAACGTGGTTATGGACCAGGTCCAGTGCTAACTCAGTTAGCAAATTAGCCTATCCAGTGCTAACTCATCTAACATGCCAACAGCTCGTGTATTCACATGGCGATAAATCACAGCTGAAACCGCTCTTTAGCTGCACCTACGCCGCATCACCTCCATCATAACCCCAGCTAGATGTTTAGCTGCGAAACATGACGGATCTAACAGCAGTCGCGCTATCCAGAAGCTGGCTAACGGCTAGGCTAAGCTAAACCTCATTGTTTAGAACGGTGACCGAGCATTAGCCTGTTTACTTAGCCGTGCACACCTCAAACTCTCTGACTGACAGTAACCAGAGGTTTAGCCTGCTGGTTTGTTCAGTGATTTCGGCACGGAGGTTGCGAACAGCAAACAAGAACCAAGGTCTTTGTCCCATTAAGATCATTTTATAGCCATCGTGGTTATGTTGTTTCAGACAAATCAATATTTGATTTTAGACTTTCAATATTTTATCTTTCTTTACGACATTTTCTAGCAGATAACATCTGGCCCTGACCATCAAATCCATGTGCAAAGAGATAGTTAGTCTGCTTAAATGCACGGATGGTTCTGTAAAACTAACTAACTATACAGGTGTGTGTGTATATAAATCGCCAGTAGGCAATAGTAGGCACAGATTACATACTTGTCGATCAGGCCTCGCTTTTACTGACACACATTTAGTGAACATGACTGGAGAGACCGAGCAAGGCAACAAACTCGGTGTGTACATCACTCCAGTAAACATGTAGTTGCTGCACTACGAGCCTTAATCACAGTCTGTCTATTTCACCGATTAAAATCGCGGTCTCGTTCAGCCAGTCGTGGCCGACAGTCGGGGCAAATCGCGCACGATCTCACGGAGTCGGTGGAGTTTTTAGGGCAGCGACTGTGACTTCACGACGGTTCAGACGAGACAGGGGAACTACACGCTAACGAGCTAACGTTACATTAGCCTAGCACACAGCCTGTGACAAATTCGTAATTACAAGCGATTTTGCGAGATCGCGCAGGGAGCCCCATCGCGCCGCGCGGACGCGTTACCTCGGATTCCGGAGACGAAACTACGTGCGGACGATCATGTTCGTCGTATGGCTTCGCTCCGAGCTTGACGGATAAAAGGGTCGCTGCTTTCTGCCCCTCGGTTCGACTGGGATTTTTCAAAATAAAATGGCGACTGTCCCGGCACGCGCGCGCGCACCCGGTGCGGCGCTTATGGAGGATTGTGCACGAGCTCGAGAGCGACGAAAGCGTATTCGGTGATGCACGGAGACACGCCCCCCCCCCTCCATGCGCACGAATAACTCAGATTGACGGAGTTTACAACAAAACACCTGTTGCAGATTGAATTATATATGAATGAATATGAATATTATGAGTAAATCTCATATACATATATATATATATATATATATGTGTGTGTGTGTGTGATTTATGCTGTCGTTTGGTGCTCGTCCGTCACATTTACTAAAACATTTTCAAAATAAAACGTTGCATCTGTTAACGTTAGTTAATGCAAAATGATCTGACAACAAAGAACAATAATTGTATTTGCAAATACAATCATTGTTCAATAACTGTATTTGTATTCGTGTGTTTTTTTAAATGGCTCATCTTATGAACCAATGGCTGCAGAGCCCCAAATATATAAAAAATATATTTCACTAAATGTATTGTGTATTAAGACCTCAAGAACAAACGTCTAAAAATACTCAAATTGTTTTCTTTTATCAGTAATAAACACATCATTTAATAACAATATGAAATAACTGAGGAAAGTACAAATCAAACACAAAAAACTGAATAAGTTAAAGGAAAAGTTTTTCTATTTATTTCGTAGTATATATTCTCTCATTTAAAATGATGCCTTGAGTCAAGCGTCATTTTGGAGTGAGTCACAAATTATAACTAAACTATGCCCCCATCTGGGGCACTGTGACGTCACGATTTCCCTTCTTATGGTAAATGAAACAAAAGAAGAATTAATGCTGAAGATGTCAGACACAAACAGGTGAAATGCGGCTATATAGTTCTCTGCCTGATTCACATTACGTCACATTACGTCGTATTACATTACATAACAATTTATAATGTATTATATTGTATTTTATACGTTAGTATAATAATTTGGTTGTCTCATTTTCTTACCATTTTAAAACTGCTGATGCTCAGCTTTTATATATAGTACGATTGTACTACATAGAAGCTGCGCATCAGGTTGGTTCCCCTAATGACCACGAGATGGCAGCAGTTCAAGAAACTTAGTACTTGTTCTCGTTTACTTCCTTTGACAGACTGTGTGCTGTATCGTTATATTGTGAAAGGACAGTAAATTGAGCTCACAAGTGGCTAGTAACTTTGATTTTATTGTTATGCCCCCAGGAGAAACCTTCAAATGTTCCTAGATACAAACCGTATTCTCTTTATGTAATGTCTAGGCTTGTTTGTTTGTTTTTTTGGGGAGCAACCCTCAGTCCATATAGGATACTGTCATTACAACCAATTTAGAAATAGTGTAATGGTTTTGTGTCCCATGTTTCGAGTAAAAGTGACAGCTGCTTTATTTACAGTGTATTCGGCTGAATGGAAATCCGATCTGTGTTATCAGATTGTCATGAGAACATGTTGGCGCGTCAGTCCCCGATGACACGTTAAATGTCAACCCCGTCTCTTTGATCAGACGTTCATCCATTCCTAATCCCCTTTACCAGGTAGCTGGAGTTGGAAAGCTCCGCTTTGGAATTCCAGCAGCATTCTGAGTCAGGGAAGTTGCTAGGGGCTGGATTGCACAGTCTGTCACAACAAAGGGGAAAGTGTCATTTGAAACAAAATAGGTTTTAAAGTTCTGTGAGACAGGCGTCTGCGCCTGAGACCAGTGTCATGTGGAATTTGATGCTTTATGAAGTCCTTTGGGTACCGTCGGCACAGGGTCCGTGTGGTATCGGCCTGCGGGGCAAAACCGGGCCAGAATCTGATGTGACTGGACCAGGCTGTGCTCAATCCAGAATGAGCCCGGCTGTGGAGTGATGCAGGCGGAGCGGGTCGAAGGTGCTTGTCGACTCATCATCGTTGTAGCGAGCCGTGGGGGGGGACGGGGGGGGGAGACGCAGGTTGATGCATGATCCAGTATCTCTCGAATTTTGTCATGCGTATGTAAACAATAAGGCTAATTAATTGAAATGACAAAAAGTAATTTATATTTAAATTAAACATGTTTAATGTTATCTTACGATATACAAGTTAACTGCTCAGCTTGACTCAGAACTTGATCCCAGAACTGAGTCGACACGAAGGGTTAAGACCTTAACAGTGTCTCTCATGAGTTCCCTTCACACGATCAATCAGCTGTTTCAATGTTACCTGCTCCTGCAAGGAACACAAGACAGAGAGACAGATTGGGGAGAGCGAGAGAGAGTGAGAGACCTTTTCCCACACAGCGACATTAACTTTGCTCAGAGGAGCGTTGCTCTGTTTCACAGGCTGTAAATTCCCCTCCTGCACAAAGAAACTATAACACTGATCTTCATCCGCGGGCAGGGGAGGGTCCCTCAACGATATTAATACCAGAGGTACTTTTGTCTGAGACACCTGAGGGACCAGAACCATTGTCGTGGTTTCAGGGTCTAGATTTTGCCTGCGTGCGGTGGATAGACGCAACGTGTCTGTTTATTCAGGAGAAATATACCCTCGCGTTCACCCCCGTTATGTTTTTTCATTAGCTTTTAAAAGTACCCCATACCTGTCAGTCAAAATCCTCCGTCCGTGTAGAGAGAACAGAGCACATGCAGCTTACAGGAAATTGTATCAGAACGGATAACGTCTTTAAATGTTCTCGCAACGTTTTTTGTTTGAGAGCAGCAACACAATTGTTTTTCGACAGTGGTGTTTAAAATGGCGTGCGGGAGAATGCAAATGATTATTTTGTGTCGTTCTCAGTTGGGTCTTAACTTCCTTCTCTGTGTTTGTTTGCCTTGGGTCTGAAATTTTAGGGGAATTCTGAACCTATTTACAGAACTGCTCATCGCCGGAGTGTGTGTGTGTCTATTTACCACTCATGTGTGTCTGTTATGTTATGTTGTCATGTCAATCTGTTAATCTAAGCTAAACAGCAGTCAGTTTAAGCATCTGTTAGCTTCCTGTGGTGGATCTGCACTCTAACAGAATTGTGTGGTGGGTGTTTTATACTGCATATGGAGGGTTTTCACTGGGGGGGGCTCTTTTAGGTGCTGTGTTTTCTGAATCGATGCAGGGGTGGTATAGCGGATGTACAGTATAGATCTACTGTATGTACGGTTTGGGATCTAGACCAGCGTTTTCAGACTATTGGCTAACATTCTTCAAATGTTCTGTCAAATGTTATAATGTTAGTAGAACGTTATATATAAGTTATTTTTAGGTGTTTCAAAGGTTGATGCCTTTTGTTGGGTATAAAGCGACTGTGTTTTTGTACCGACCATGCAAAATCTTTTCTGTTTACCTGATTTAATTTAGCTGTATTAATAAAGTTCGTTACACTCTGGATTTCATCTAGATTGAGGATCTAGAGCTTTTCTTTATTTGGTTTATTTAAAAATGTTTCCGATTCATTGCGTCATCTTCAGCGCACCTCCCGTGACCTTTAAAGACTTGTTCTGACCCAATTTAAAGTGTAAAACCAATTTTTAGAAGTGGTTTCATAACTGAGTCTACTGTTAAAACGGATAAGTTAACGCATTTCAAAAAATAAGCACGTTCTGTGCTGTAGGTGACGAGCTGCTCCGACAGGTTGAACACATTTCCTGTGCGGCTTTTTTCTGACAGGAAGTGACACACAGGTGAACCATTGCCAACATCTTAGGTGTATACACCTATCAGAGCTACTCAGTTTCTGCAGGGGACAAATTTGTCACCATGCTGGAGCTGTACTGGTGGGCCGGGAGGAGTGTGCTGATAAGGGGGTGGGGTTGGGAGGATGGGGGCGGGACTATGGAGTGGGCGCAGCTGCAGGGACGAGTGGTCAGCTCAGCAGCTGAAGAACGGAAAGGAAATGACTAAACTGCCTGTGATGCGCGCGGCCTCGTTCGGAGAGATCTCAGTTGATAACATCTGCAGTGAGAGACACACACCCTGTCGGAGGGTTGATTCGCGCCGGCCGGTACTGTGAGAAATGTAGGGCAGAAATTAAGGGAAGGGTTTGGGTCGGAGCGCAGAAACACAACGCGGCACACATTTGCGTCACACCTGCGGTGCTGCTACACAGAGCGGAAAACCGTGCGTTATCACAACAGAACCAAAATTCCCTCTCCACTGTTGACCACCTGTGTATCACATGATTCAAAAAGGAAATCCTCTTCCTCTTCTTCATCATATCAGGTGGTTTCATTGAAAGAACCCAGTGAGAGAGATTCAGTTTTATATCACGACTGACACACACACAACACGGAGCGCTCCGGTTTCACAGACATGTCTGAGTGACAATAGAGCTCCTTCTAAATGAAACGTTAACAATGAAAGAACGTCAGTCTCGCATCATTTATCTTCTGAGGTTCACGAGCCTCCGATGGATCTGCTCCAAACATCTGTCTGTTCACACTCTTTTGTGTGTGCAGACCTTACTCGCTTTGAAATGTGTTTTGACAACTCACATCTCTGTAGCTTTAGGGACGTGATCGCTCCCCTTGTACTCCTGACTTTCTTTAACCGCGCTGAGCCTCTCGCGTTCAAACGCTCTTCTTGTTTCAGGCGAGCCGGACCCAGTGCATTATGGGTAAAACTGCTCTGTTTTGAAAACCTTTATTGTGTGTGTGTGTGCAATTTATAATTACACGAGTTAAGAGATGTATATTTTATTTATTGTTATTATTATGTTAATTTTTTCTGAGGCACTTTCATGATACTTTATGGCGTTTGACTTACCTCATTACCTCATTTGAGTCTCACAGCCTCAGACTTAACACTGTCTTCATTTTTTGTCTCTTTTCTCGTACTTTGATTGTGTTATTTCTTCATGGTACATTTAAAAGCAAACAATCCCGCATGGCCGTGATGAAGTTTCTCTCCTGCTTTCAGTCTCGCTGTGGAAACAGGACTCGATGTTTGAAAAGAGATCACCGCTGTCAACACATCATCTCTGTCTGTCACTGCGCTTCCGTCCGCATGCCTCTCAGCTCCTCTCCGTCTGTTGTGTCTGAACCTGTCACAACAGAAGAACAATGACCTTCACCTGCGTTCGTTGAAAGAACGTTTCCCTAATGTTTCCATTACGTTCCAAAACGTTATTTAAAAAAGTTCTAGAATGTTTTTTTGAACATCCAGTAACATTAAAAAATGAACATTTTTTTGACGTTACTGTTTGGTTATAAGAACATTAAAACTTTTAAAATTCTGTTTAAAACAACAACCACAAATCAACTAATGTCTTTATCCCTTTTTTTCCATTCACTTTAAAATACGACACACTAAAATGTGGAATTGCACATAAACGTATATCTCTTCTCACGTAAGGCCATGAATATGGCAGCTGGCCACAGGAAGCACGACTTTCATCAGCCAATCAGCTGCCTCCAGCTGTCCTCACACTTAACCACCATTCAAAGTGTGGCTGCTGCGTGCTGCTGACAAAGTTCATCAGACGTTCTTTTCCAGTTCTTCCTTCCTAATTCTCAACAGCGCAGACACATCCACCTCAGAGTCCAACCACCACCCCTCCCCAAAGCGTAGTTTCGGCTTTTTGTCATATTCTCTCTGCACTTTTTCCTTTGTCTTCTCTCTCTCTCTCTCTCTCTCTTTTTCTCTTCCTCTCTCTGAATGTCTTTCTCATTCTTTTCTTTAATGCTCGTGACCTTCTGTCTTTCTCCGCCAGCTCTGCTGTTCTTCCCTCCTGCTCCTGGAGGTTTTTCCCAGGTGTGTGTGTGTGTGTGTGTGTGGTTACATGTTCTCTGTGGAGATCAAAGACCAGCCCTGTAAAATGATATGAAATAGTCCCCTATTAGCATCCATCAGAGTGCCCTGAACTCTCACTGCTCGGGGTCCGCGAGACCCCCAGAGTGAAAGGCGGGGGTGTGAGGGGGGGGGCTGACGGCATACAGGAAATATTTCAGGAAGGGAGGAAAATTCCCAAAACTCACTGAGGTCCTTTCTTTCTCTCTCTCTTTCTCTCTTTCACTCTCATCTCTTTCTCTCTCTTTCACTCTCATCTCTTTCTCTCTCTCATCTCTCTCTTTCTCTCTCTCTTTCTCTCTCTTTCTCTCTCTCTCTCTTTCACTCTCATCTCTTTCTCTCTCTCATCTCTCTCTTTCTCTCTCTCTTTCTCTCTCTTTCTCTCTCATCTCTCTCTTCGTCTTAGATTTCCTTATAGTGTCGGACAGTGAATATCAGTTCACCATCTCCTCTCAGCTCTGTGAAACTGTAAAGTCACGACTATGGTAATCCGTATGGTTACGCATCACATGCACAGTCACTCCTAATGCTGTAGCCAAGACTTGTGCTAAAGTAACGCACGCAGGAAAGCCGTTTATTGCCTCCATATGGAAGAGAACAAGGAGCCCCTGCTGTAGTGAGTCATGAAACCCCACAGCCCCACAGACTATTACCCACGCAATTTTACACACATTCTCCATGTCTGTCCCTTGTGTCGACTGCTCAGACGCATGCATGCACGTCTGCATGCACCTTCTTATAGATGCGACTACGTGTGTGACTTTGTGCCTTGTGATTTACGATTTGGTAAAAAAATACTTACACGTGCAAGCGGTGTGCAGTATATTTGTTTGTTTAAATTTGCATTAACATGCATGTGTGCGCGGCCGCATGTCGCTGTCCCAATAACGCATGTTCCGTATGGCATGCCGCACTTTTGGCTGTCCGTCAGAGAGCAAGTCTTTCAACCACTCAGAGGATGTGATCTCACCCGTTAAAAATCCAACTTATGCTAAGCAGCCCACCTCCACATCCCCCCTCCCTCTAGCCATGTGTCCCCAGTTCCTGTTGCATAGGGGATGTGAGACTGGACTGGTTAAGGTCTTTTCTACTGTACTTTAAATGGCAGATGTAAATCTCTGTTACCTCTGTGACCCTCAGCGCTGTTGATGAGAGTATTATTTGTTGGCATAGATTAAATTATAGTGAAAACTATTGTGACATTTGGTACAAAACTAACAAACAAACATTTGGTACATATATATACTGTATATGCAATGCATAGACAGACAGATAGACAGATCATTTAGCATCTAACAAACAAATGCACAAATGTAAATATAATAAACATACATTCATGCATATATACATACATACATACAGTATATATACATATATACATATATATATATAATGTGTGTGTGTAATATGTATATGTGTGTTTGTATGTGTGTGCATAGACATTTCCATTTAGTTTGAGACATTTACTGCGTATGTATGTATTCACATAGGGCCATATATTTACATTTCTATATATGATACCAGTGAGTCTACTTGTGATACTGGGCAGGGCTGCCATGCCAGTCTCTACTGACTACAGCACTGGTTCACTGCTCAACAACTGTCCCGACAGCTGCTGGACTCAGCAGATGATGGTGGTACATCATAACTTAGTCTGCACTTCCTGTGCGAGTGGCAAAGGGCCTCGGTCTCAGTAATCACGTTTGTGGCTTAAAAGTCTTTTGGTCTCTCCAATCTTTTATGGCCGTGCGCTGGGGTATGTATTGGTCCCTCTTTAGTTCCTTAGAAGCTTGTTGTCCGTTCTCTCTTTCTAGCATTCTTATGGAGAGCCCTAGAGAGAGGGAGAGAGAGCAGGGGT
>JAZGTI010010104.1:0-18041 GCA_036877585.1 Botia kubotai
TGGTTTTAGATGGGCTTTGGCCAGACTGGGAAACCAGCATAAACCAGTTTAGACAGATATTCCACCATCTTATTTTTGGCTGTCTAAACAAAGTCACAAAGTCCTTTGCACACAATTCATTTGGATTTACAGCAGTCAAAAACACTCTCACATTTTACACAGGTATAAATCATACTACAGCACAAACACAGCACAACAAACCCCCACAGATACACAAACAAACAAACACATACACACACAGCGGTGCTGACCTGGAGGACACTATGACCATGTCAGCCGGAAGGTGCTGCCCATTGGTCACCTTGACTATGTCTCCCACTGCCACCTAGTGGGCAGGTGCAACATTGCAACAGCATGAGGAGGGAGAAAATGAGATTGAGACCACAGTTGCATGAAAAGAGAAAGGGCAACACACATGAAAACGTTCAAAAATCAAGAAGAGAGTTTATAGACAGTACGAAAGGGCACACAGAGGTGAATTTAAATCAGCTGATGACAAAAAAAACTTTGCACCAGGACAAAACCAAAAGCATTAAAAACAAAACAAGGGGGAAACAGTAAGAGGAAAGAGTAGCGTGTGAGAAAGGTGTAGAAAAGGAGAGAAAAACAGGGTTACCTGTTTCCATATGATGGTTTGCCATGCTCCATTACGCAGAACTGGAAAATGATGACATCATCAGCAAAACTCTTCCAACGACCATACATACACATGCAATTACACACCACTGTCTGTAATTACATTAACTTTAAATTAAGCTGCCTTACGTGCTAACATAAAACACACCATATAAAAACAAATTAAAACACAATATGTCAATCAACTGAAATTAACACAATTATGGCTATTATAAAGGTTAAAAGTTAAATTAACACTTAAAATTAATAATTTTGTAATACTCAACCTGTTGTCTTCTTTTTGTTCACCGTGTTGTCTGCTTTGTGTCTTTTCTGCAACAACACAACAACTGGCATCACGGTTCATCTTTCAACATATCAACAGCATTTCAAAGACGACACGCTTACACGAGTCAATCTGGTTCCTTATACAGCAGAATACTCACATAATCCTCAATGATCTCTTTGATCCCAGCCACTGTCAGTATGAAGATAAGTGGCACCAGTGTTGTGTAGCGACCCGTCGGTGAGACGTCGGGGATTTGCTGCGTTTGAAAACGTACAGTTGATTAATATGAATTTAATATAAACCAAATTCATTAGTTGTTTAATGACGTGCTGATGGACGGTCTTGGTTATGATTTACAATGAAAAATAACATGATAGCAAAAAGAGAATGTCAGAGTGAGTTAATGATTAAACAAAACATCATAAAGCCATCTTAGTGAATCTTATAAGGAAATGCTCAGGTCATATATTACCTCCAAATCAAAAGTAACAAACAACCAAACTTGTACCAAACTTAACTTTTGTTCCAAACGTAGCTTTTTCAAAACCATTTCGATTTTTTGCAATATGACATTATTTGTGCGGAACATAATTATTGCTTTTTCTCTGCAGTGAAATATGACCCGTGCATTTGCTTATAGGTCTCACAAGATTCTCCTGTTAAGCTCACAATCCGTTGAATGCAATGGCTTAACAGGGTGGACCATGCAGAGGCCAATATGAAACACTGAAGAGTGTACAGTGGATGAGATTGGACCCCTTCCAAACACAGTTAAAATGGATATACGGCAGAAATGGATCCAATTATTTCAAAGTGACAGTCAGCGCATGAGGTTTGGCTTTTTAGAGTTCTCCAAAATGGCTTTCATGGCACCGTGCTCAGTAAATGTGGTACCTGAGGTCCTCAAAACTAAACAGATGCAGTTTGGATAGATGCGTGTGTTTGTGCGAGTGTGCCGCTTGCAATACCTGCATGAGAGCGATGAAGAGAAAGAAAGCGTTAGCCGCTCGTCTGATCTGTTCGTACAGGAAGCGCGGCAGGAATGTGAGGATACCGTATTTAGCCGTGCTGAGGAGAGAGAGAACGGTTAAATTAACTCTTTAAATGCGTTCTTTCTGTAACTTTTTTAGAATGTCTATATATATACACTTTAAGGGCCAAAACAGCACTGATTTAGGATTAGCTCCACTCAGGTGTCATGAAAACAGCATACGCAAGTGTTTCCTTAAAAGCGAACGACCACTTGCTATCACAGATGCCTGACGCATCGCTGGCCGCTGCATTCAATTTAGATAAACTATCCCAAAATAAGTGTCTGAGCTGTTAGGATGGATGTTTCTCTCCTTGTTGGTCAATTATATCAATTGATCCGACCCCTAAGTAACTCTTGAATAGCTGACTGCTGCGGTAAATGTTTACGATCATTAAAATAGCTGTTAAACATCGCTAAAAATATCCTCACGGACCACAAATCTGCCTCCATCCCAAGACTGTCTGTCTAAATCTAAAGATGACTCAGCGGGTACTTGTTTATGTGGGTGTGTGTTTGTATGCACATAAGAGGAGTGCATGGCATAAATCCATATGTATATTAATTCCATAGATTTTTACTAATGCATTAGTGCCTATATAACAACCTGCATAACTGTGTAAGCACAAGACTGTTTCTGGTCCTCTTTGTAAACATGACACCCTTTGAACACACTGGTAAGGAGTTCACAGCCTAACACACCGTGCAACCCACACTACAGCTTCCAACAGCAGCTCAGCGGCTGACCTGGAAGTGCAACAGGTTATCAGTGACATCAAAGAGCGCCTGACACCATTCATACGATCCTCTTCATTAACATTCAGGGGCCTAATCACACCCATACCGTAACTCACACTACCACAATCGTGCTGTATAGTAACCTGGGATAACCATACAACTGTGGTCTTCTGTTTCCACTACAGAGTCTGTAAAATACTGCTCAAACTAGCTCATTTCTGTGAGAAAGTACAAATTAAATTTACACACACACACACACAAATAGCTGTACGTCTATAATTATGACAATGATTTTAATGTCTGTGCATCAAAAGCAACCAGCTATGTAAATACCTAACCATGATACTTCTGTATGTTACCCGTGCTGGCAAAATGAGTCACAATGATCATATTTCATTTCCACGTTTTACATTAAAAACCTTTAAAATTATGTATTATTTGTTGGAATTCGACAAAAAATAAATAAATAATGAGCTACACCTGTCCGAAGCATCAGTCGTCCAGAAACGAGCGAAAATAAATGTTAACTTTCATGGCTTATTAAAACAAAGGAAAGATTTTGGAAGGAAAAATGAACAAATAAAGTTAATTTCGAATGTTTAACTGCTAATTGTAGCTTTGGGGTTGCTAGATGGGCTTAATAAACTCATTTTGGTGAAACACTTAAACTAGACCAAAACTGACATTTTACATTTGTTTTACCTGTAGCTCGTAATTAGCCCGTGCTTATTGTGACTCATTTTGTTGGCGCGAGTGTCTATATATTTGTATGTATGTGTGTGTGTGTGTGTGTGTGTGTGTGTTATAATAGGCCAGGCTTATAGGATTTCAGAAGGCTCCCTGCACCATCTCTCCATCCATCAAATGCTCCTTGTCCTGAAAAGGTTGAAGACCCCCATCCTACAAGACTTATTTGGATGATATAGCCATCACGCCTGTCTAATAGATCCCTGCCATTGACCTGCACTATTGCGGTTTACTGCCGGATCTGTTGCTATGGTTACTCTGTGACTGACAGTTTACCCATTGACACCAATGCCACTGGAAGCAGAAACCCGTTTGTAAATAAAACATGAAGATCAAGGAATAAGAGCGTGAACTGAAGAAATCTTATAAAATGTTCCACTGCTCGAGTCAGAAAGGCATCACGCCAGAAAGGTTAATGAGAATAAGGTCAGATCCTCAGGATCTTTTGATTCTCCATATCAGCCAATGACAAACAGGATATACGTTTCTAGATCCGCCCTAATGTTGTTACAGGAACCAAAATAGAGCCTTTTAGAGCAGAATCGAATCTTCAGATCCCACTAGCAGATCGATAAAGGGTGTGTGTGGGTCGTGTGCTTTACTGAGAAGTTGGTTCTGCATAAGCTTCTATTGGACTGTTTGTTTATGGATGCAACTACGAAACATTAACAGACATGAATTTAGGATCCAAGCGAATCAGGTTCATGGTGCGTGTGCTGACCTGCTCCTCTTGTCAACGCGCTCATAAAGACGAAATATTTTTTCATCATCAGAATTTTATGTCATGCTAGAATCACACGGCATAAGACTCTTATCACAAAAAACTAACTTCACATACATAGCAATTAATATAACAGCTATTCAACAGGTTTAAACAACAACATGCAAACTAATGCATAAACCTTAAGATGCACTTTTGAGACTAAAAAGCCTTTATGCAAGAATTGCAAAGGAGTGAGTCAAGCACAGGCCGGGACATGACCTTGAGTACTCTTAGAAAATCTCTGATGGACTACTTCACTTAATGGAAGCTATACAGATGTCTCACTTATGACCAGCTTGCATAGAGTTAGCATGGATTTCTCTTGTCGTAGCCTGATTACAGTATTTTTACAGTAGCTCTTGTGGTGCTAGAGGCTAGTAAGTGAGCTGTAAAACTATTACTAAGCGTTAAAACAGCTGCGTTCTCACTGGGGCACAAAACGCAACTATAACACTGTGTGTAATTAAATAATTAACACTATAAAAGGACAAACAATATGTAGCTAAGCGTTCTTTTTTTGCTCAAAGAAAACTATAGGAAATCTGTGCAAACCAACTCCTTAAAAAGAAGTGGTTTGAATTTGTTTTATCATAGTAAACACAGCTTATAAGACAGTTGTTTTAGAGTCAAATAAATTGTATAGATGAAGTATCTCATACATCTAACACAACTAAATATAGACTACATTCTAAATAACAAGATCTAAATAACAAGAATTAAAATCATCATTCAGTTCATTTTTTAAATAATCAGTAATCATCCTTTTAATTACCATAGAAAAGCAATAAAGAAACTGTATAATACAATATTTGTAACTGTTTAAATGAAGAATACAAGACAAAATACAAATAATAAAAACAAAAAACTTCATTTGTAAAATCCAACTGAAACATTTGCCTGTTTAGTCAAACAGTACAGAGTGCATCTATTAAAACATCACCCAGTGAACTCACCTGACATGGTTGTCACAAAATTTGGTGGTCTGGGGTCGGTTGAGCAGCACAGTCCGCGCTGTGGCATCTATCGGGTCCGCCTGTGATGTAGTTCCGGACATCTCATCCTCTGCCTTGCGGTAGCCGGCGGCCGAGCACGCGGGTCCTGCACCGTTCGGGTGATAGGAGAGAGGTGAGGCTAGCGTGAGTGTGCGTGGAAGACAGGAGGAAGAACAGACATAGCAATGTGGTTTACAGTTCAGTGCGCTGTCTACTAACACCACTACTGTATGCTGATGCAAGCGGCCCCCTTTGTCAATGACGTTGCTCCCTGTGCCCCGCCCTCCCTTTCATTGTGCCCATCATCACCACCCTCATCACGGCCAACAGCTCCGTCACCAAAACGGCAAACGCGCTACGCCCACGGGACCCCCTCTATACAATGTGCTGATGGGTGCACAATGGCGCAGCAAACACCGCGGGCTTGTCACCTTTGTAGAAACCTTGTGCATTTGTTTATCTTTGTAAAAGCCTCTTTATTCGGTGGACATCTCCTGCAAACACCTGTGCGTTCGCGATGCGCTGGATGAATAAAGCGCAATGGACTAGGACTCGAGACCATGGCTGTGTACCTAACAACTAGCGAGCTTCCTACCTAGACGGCATCACTGTATGGATCCCCCGCTTGCTTCGATCATTCTACATGCTGCCTAGTTAGGGAGCTCGTTAGAATAAGGTACACGGCCGCGTACCGATCGCTGCGGTTCTCTCTCCAACGTTGCCGCAGCAGAGAGACCGACCGCCAAATGATTATTTTCCGCACGTAATTAATAATGCACGCTCGGTAAATAACAGCGGTGTCTGGATGTGACAGGAGAGTTTACCCAGCTGGTGCATGATCGAAAGCGGGCGTGGATAGATGGACTACACGCGTCACTTCTCCCATTCCAGCCAGACAAAAGCCCCAAACCCTGTCCCACGGTGTCATTTGTGTCGCCCTGGGCTATATGTGGTCGTTTTTTATAAGGCTCCGCTCCGTTGTGTCTCTTCAGTAATAGAAAACGTTTTTTTCTCCAGACAACGAGCCTTCTCTCAGCCCCGTTTAGTCTTAACTACTACAGCGTTCCCGCAGAGAATACGAAAGCCTTACATTTAAAGGCGCAGGCACTCATCGAGGATGTCTGGCTCCACAATTATGGAGCCAAAGGCATTGAACATACACACGCTGACCGGGAAGGAGTCGCTTCCTGGTCATTTGCTCCTCTCGGCTTATTAGATTCAAACTCACCTGAGGAGGCGTATATAAGTCAAATAAAATCATACTACTGTTAAAGCAGAGAAGACACACTATTTCCTTACAAATTCATAAAAATAGGCAGGTGTAAATGATACTTAAAAATATATAACGTCTACTGATAGGAAAGGTAAACATTCACATTATGAATATAAATCATGTAATCTCTCAAATAAGTACCCCTATAACTGTTACAAACACTAAGGATCAGCTAAAACATACAAGGTTGCTCTTGTATGTGAACAAGGCAAACTTATGTTTTGAGGAGGTGCAGGGTATAAATATTGCAGGCATTTATCTCTTTGGGAACGAGGGCCAGCTTAGCCACTGATATCCATCTTGCTACTAACCTACTAGCTAATTCTTTTAACTTGCAAATACAGTGTCGTCATATTTTAACGCTGAAGATAGTGGCCTATAAATGTGATTTTGTACTGTCGTAATTTACAGCTAACATTGAGTAATATTCACTGCGTCTCTGGTGTTTTTCTGATTATATGTAAAACGTGTGTTTTGTGGCTTTTCACAGCACGTTAGCTTTGATGACTCATCTTGGACTCATCTTGAAATTTTCCAAGAAAATATTATATAGCATAAAAATGTCCCTCACCCTAACAGCACCTGCTACAAACTAGCAACAGCTAGCAGCCAAATTATAGCTCACAGATGAGTCATAAAATAAAGCCCAAAACATGAATGTTAAAACAACTGTGCTTGTGAAGGCTTTCCATTTTCTTTTTATTTCTTCATATTGCTGTATGAAGTACAGAAGTGAACTGGTGGTTTGGTTTAGTCACCTGTAACCAGACCCGCCAAAGCAAAGTACACCAGAAGCTAACCAAGGGTGGAAACAATGAGAGTCAGCCTCAGTAACACCTAGTCTGGACTAGGACCAAGGCATCAAATATACGACCCACTTTTCAGTATACATCCCATACCAGACTCTGCAGAATCACTCTCTTCCTATTACTCGTTCACTCTACCCTTCCACTTATTCTTTCGAACCCCTACTCAGCCATTCGCTTCTAATGATCGATAAAAGACCCATGACAGACAACCTAAATTTTATTCGGCGGTAGATGAAAGCTTCAGTTGCCCACAAATGGCCTAGCAGACGGACATTTAGTACCTGCTTAACATCACAGAACTGTGGAATCAGCATCACGTTGGTACAGTAAATTATGTGCGGTACATCGTGCACATAACAAACAAACAAAAGTTTCATAATGGGCACTTATGCTCTAGTTACGATAATTAATAAGCACTTCATTCAAAACTTTGGTAAACAAGATAATACTGATAATACTGTGAAGGCAACTGTTAGTTGGACTTTTTGAACAAATAAATAAATTATCTGTTCAGTTTTCATGGCAAGGATATAAATGATGCATCACGTCTCCTTTAAATACAGCCAACACTGTCAACAACTGACAAAGGTGAGTGTTGACCAGCTTTTCAGCATAAAAACAAACACACAAACTTTCTTGACATGCTTAAATAAAACCATAGCACAGTCCTGCATAAACCTGATCAGCATTTATTATAATGCTTATTATAATGTATCTAATATCTAATGTCCTATATCATGAGGAATAAATTCACATTTATGCCAGTAAACTATTTGACCCACCAAATCATGGATAGCAAAGACAATAAAAAGCTTTCCTGTAGCTCAGTGGTTAGAGCATGGTGTTAACAACGCCAAGGTCATGGGTTCGATCCCTGGGATTGCACATACTCAATGTATAGTGATCAATGTGTAGTATAATGCAATGTAAGTCACTTTGGATAAAAGCGTCTGCCAAATGCCTAAATGTAAATTTAAAAAGCTCGGAAAACTCACCAAACTTTGTATATTTTCTAGCTGTGTGCAGCACCTGCAATTCTGTTTATATTACCAGAATCCAAACATTAGGAAAGACTGGGTGATTGACTTTGCGATCTAATGCACCCAAATAGTTTCTTATTTTTCCTGGTGTTTTCACTAATTCTTAAAGGCACATCAGAAAAACAGACAGTTTAACTTTAATGGTCAGAAAACAGAAAAAATGCTATTGATAAACTATGTTTATGCAACTATTTTTGGCACATTTTTTTATTAACACTATACGTAAACCTACATTGTATGATGTGACCTCATTAATGCATCAAACTGTGACTCGGTATAGTCAACCATCCATAACTGATACTTACATTTACATTACATATCATGTAATGTACAGTAAGTACAGTAAGTGCTTGTGATTAGTACTGTCTAAAACTACCACCGAGTTTGACCCTTAGCACACTGAGGGGTGAGTGTGGTCATCTGGCTATCTGCCAGCTTTTCACCACTCAAAAGCCGCCTGCTTTTAAATTATGAATAGATCTGGTGTGCATTATTCATCTCTACGCCTTTGTAACCGTGCTCACTTTACCAGCATGCATTCATTCAGCAGCCCTCTCTCCTTCCATGCAACATCACTAAGCATCTCTCCGTCGCATTACGCACTGATTAGTCTTTGGTCATGCTGTTCAAACGGGTGTCAGATTCTTCTATTGTGTCGAATTCTGCTACCACTACACACCGGGATTGAAACCAGGTCAAAAGGACAGTGAAAATTGTCACAGTGAAACAGCAATTATACAGCAAACCCGACCAAACCCAAACACAGAAAATATAGAATGCTAAATCAGGCTCTTAATTATTCATAAACTGCATGCCGATTAATTAATTAAGAGACAACAGTGATTGTTAAAAACATTAACAGAGAAACAAGCATTACGTTCATTAATTTTCCTTCGTTAATGACTAAATTAAATGTGACAATTATTATAGGTTAATAGGTTTTGAGGTGTTTAATTAGATGTTCAGTGATTAATCGTGTTCTGTAATTATGATAAATAGCTGTAATTGCCAAGTTTGGCCCCTCAAATCATAACACATTTAAAAGAGTTATCTTGTATTACATAGGGCCTATAATATCTAATGTATCTAATAGGGGTATTTAATATGGGTTTCAATATCTGCATTATTGTCTTTGATAATACATAATATTGGCTAAAAAGAAAATAAAGTAAATTTGATGCTGCTGTTTTAAAGTAGGCCAGAGGTTAGCGGTGAGAATTTTCACTTTGCATCTCAACATACAAATTCATTTTAATGCTAAATAAATAATAATAAAAAAGTATTAAAACACTTGGGATCGATATTGTTATGGGAGTTTGTATCCTCTTGTACATCAGTATCGGAAGTAGATCGTTAAGATGGATCCACCTATCCGTAACTCCCACATGCTGACAAAGTTCGGGAAGAAGTCCGGAAACCCATTACCTACAGAGCCCTGCTGTGCCCTTGACATGACATGTTGGTCCTTTTGCCAAGGCAACCTGCAGGTCCCAGTTGCACCCAAGGCTGGAACTGGCCTTGCACTTGTAGCCTGGGTTGCTATGACGATGAGTAAGGTGAATGTGAAATGGAAACCTCTCACAAGCATAGTGACCACAGTGACTAATCCTCTTTCTGTGAACTCTGCAACTTCACCTGTGTCTAATCCTGACCGGGGTTTATCCTGGAGCACCGGTAACATTTATTACACACACCACTCGCAGCGCCATGCAAAAGCCATGCAAGCGCCACCATTTAACCCCTCGCTTACTAAATTACACACCCACACACACTAAACAGACTGTTATTTTTATGCATGCATGCATTTTGGTGCATCGCTTGATGCATGCTATGCTTGTGTACATGTGATGACATGAACGTCTAGATAAGAGGAAGCTTGTGAGGAAGCTGAATTATGTCTATGTGTATATATGTGTGTGTGTGGTGTGTGTGTGTGAAAACTCTGCTAAAATACAGCTTAATACAGTCTGAGATGGTTTTCTGGTTTAAAAGAGGCTCCGGGCACTTTTACGCTTTTAGACAGGTGAAACCAGCTAAAACCAGCAAACCATCTTAGGCTGGTTTACACTCTTTTTATGCAAGTCAGCTTTATTAGTCTACCCGTGCGTTGTGGGCTGAGGGAAGGGACGTTTTCATGCACCTGTGAGGCTCCAAGCAGCTCCCTTGGGGGAGGGCACTCACTTTTCTCAAACCTGTCTGCCAGACGTGACCGCATGTTGGAGCCCACGGGCTGCTCCTGCCGGACAGGAGAGTCGTGGCTAAGAGGGGTCAACACTAACTGTTCTGGAGGAGCCCAACAAGAGTTGCCATAAGAAAAAACAACACACAAGACATCATCAGTCAGTTAAAGATCAACACACTCTTATAAATAAACTTCAGTGGTGCTTTAGAAGAAGTGTTACCGTTCAAATAATCGCTAATGAAAAGGGTAGTTGACAGTGTCGAGGGCCTCTTGACATCTCACAAGTTTCTTAGTGACTTCTAATGGTTGAAAAACTGATAAAATAAGAGGCGAGTTTGTAAAATGCTTAACTTTATCTTCATGCTTGATTTATACTGACACCTAGTGGAGGTGTATCACGCAACAACACGTTTTCTGTTGCCGTTGTAAAAACGCATTCATCGTCAGCTATGATTTATTCATTGGGCAAGTGAAATTGTAATGGGGATAACAGAGATAAAAGTGAGAAGTTATTTGGCTGGTTATGTGCTCCTAACACCTCAGCCCCCATGAGGAGACCCCACAACAATTTAGGGTGTAAGAATGTTTCCCTAACTTTAAGGTACACAAACGCTAAAAATGTTACTTTGAAGGTTTAGACGTTGTGTTCACATTATTGCTTGGTTATAAGAACGTTATTCACACATTTTTGATTCTCTAACGTTTTGAAAACGTTCCACTATCAACTTAAGAATAACATTTTTGATATATAGGATATCGAACGTTAAAAAATGTACTAATATTACTGCAAGAATGTTTTTGATAGCTTTTTAAACTTATGAGAACTTTTAGTGAACGTTAGTCAACATTCTGAGAATGTTCTCTGTTAGCTGGGCCACCCCATGTAGAAACAAACTGAACTGAACATTTATATCATTTCTTTATGAGTAAAACCTTCTTAAACAATTATTATATAACTATATTAATGATGACTCTTAAACACCTACAAGTAACACTAGATTAAAAATATATTAAAGATTATTCAAGATATATTAAAGATTGAATAGACAGATTTAAATTAAAGAAACATTACATTTTTAAGATTTATAATTACGAGATGCGCAGTCAATAATTTTGGTGATATATACTGTTCCATATATCTGCTGTATGATTTAACTATCCAATAAAAGTAATACAGCGATCAGTGTACTAAGATAATGGCCCGAGGGATGAGTTTCCAGGTGCTGCCCCCATGTGGTCCTAAAAAGTCAAAAACATTGCACACGTCACAGATGTACACAGTACGGGTTCTTCTGATAAACTAAAGCATTGTTTGTGCGATTATGCAATTCAGCTGTGACAACAGAGGGTTATGTTTTTTACCCTTGTCCTTATTATGACTGGTTAAACAACAGCGCATATAACTCAAACTAGTATTCATGTATTTATTATATATTGTATGTGTTTATCACTTTTAAGTTTGCATTGATTCCAGTCTATTTCCCATCTGACCATATGGAGAGTAAAGCTGAAGGCTAACATCTGTCAGTCATCTAGTGAGGTGAGCAGAACTCAGTGGATTATTAACTAAATAACCCTCTTCGCACACAGTTAACAGTTACTGCAGAGTGCTGTGAAGTTGAGTGAATTACTTTAATAAGACAACAGATCGAAGATCGCCAGGAAAGCCAAAATGCTCTTTATTTGCATTAACAAATTAACTGATTACTCTCCAACACACGAGACAGCCCAGAGGCATCAGGTTACCGACAATATGGTCTCTGAATGTTAATTCTGGAACATGCTGGGTCACAGCACGCCCAACCAACACTTTGAACAAAGGTTCAGTGTAATCCACAATGCATATGTGTCAGTCAGTCAAAAGGCTCCGCCCACTGTGACATTACCCACAAAGCCCTGTGGAACAAACACATGATCTTCGGCCCCAAACCACAATCTCTCACACTTGCCACCACTTTTCAAATCTCAAGAGCCATGTACTCACAATGTACCCCTGGCTGCTGTTTGACACACAAAGTGCATTTAAATTTAGAGTGCACTATACCGAAGTCTGGAAATGAGATATATATAAGGTAACTTAGGCTCCCAATTATGATAATTGTTTCAATGGCACAATTCCATTCACACTGGAGCCTTGAAAAGACTGCAGGGAAGCAATATGTAATGGTTTATTGAGAAATGAAATGACAAAGAATAGCAAAGAACCATAAACTGTTTTATTAAACATAGTTATAAACATAGTTTAACAGGTTTTCTGACAGTGTGTTACGATGTAATGTAATTGTATTGGCTGCTAGCGTGTTTTTAATTAAAGTTTTCTTAACATTTAAGTAAACAATAAGATATATATATATATGACCTCAACAGGTGAGGCGGCTCTCCGTGAGCTTACAAAGTTAGAGCGCTTTCAAGAGTCACGTGATGAGCGGTCTAAGTAACCACCAGCAAAGGAAGTTTGTCCCCGTACGGTCCATGCAGATATGGATAAGATTCGTGTTTGTCGTTTTACAGTTTATCTCTGGAGAACACGACTTAATCTCTCACCTCCGCCCAACAAAAGATCACCCTGGTAACCCATATCGGTTTACACAGCGAAATTGACAGGTCACCAAAAACAAAGGTCCCTGCAGCTTCATATAACAGGACAGCTAGAAGATAACTGACGCATGAGATGAGATGAGATACTGTTGGCTGATCACATCACAACATATCCTTGTTATACTGATGCGTACGAGCATACAAACAGCTTCCGATATGAATGGAGGACTGAATCAAAGTAAAGACTGGGCCGCTAGTGTACCGCAGCCTAATTATGCATTTATGTATATTTTACGAATAAATTAATATACAATGGCACGGAGGGAAATGCATGCGTAAACAAAGTATTCAAAGTGCATTGCAAACTAACGTGATACACAGTATGTCGCAAATCTCGGCAGATTATGTCACGCTTACCTCCCTCGCTGTGGATCTTCGAGCGTCTGTTGAAATACATTCTGCACGCACGTGTGGAGCTTCCAGCAAACGAAGCGAGATGATGGCATACTCGTGGTCCAGGGACTCAGCGGAGGTATGCGGGCCACGGGCGCAGGGATGCGGTCTTTGGTGGAGACAACATACTGTAGTTCCCGATGATAGGTCACCCTCAAGCGCGCGCGCGCGCCAGAAGAGCGGGAACGCGCTTCTGCCATCCAGCTGATCCGTCGCGTTTGCGCGTGGTAAGAGTATAGGCAAATCTCCGCGCGCTGCGTCATCAGACCCCGTCGGTTTCAACTCCACACTTTAGCTCTCCACAGCTTTTATATTTATGCTTTTGTCGTTTATATATATTCTCCTTTAGTGTTTTCTAAACCAAGTAGTAAATAACATAATAAATACTTCACATCCACGTCTATTTCATCTTGAGCAATGCACAATGGGATTGAGGATTTTTCAATGTGTTAAAAAATCTTGCCCTAGCCAGGGTTTAAGAAGTGAATTTAACCCTGTAAAATAAGTTAACCCAGTTTAAAGCATAGGGTGAACACCTATTTGGGTTTAAATAAATAATGAAGCATTTTTTAATTCCACTGTTAGGGAACAGAGAAGAAAAATCAATGTTTTATTATATTACATAATAACAGAATACATATTCTTCTGTTCTTAGCATCACATACCATAATACACAGTCATAGCTCAATGGTGTCAATTTTTCAAGATTAGATATCTAAAGATCCCCCACTCTCAAACAATAACATTTCAAAAACCATTCAATTTCATTCAGCTCTCAACAGAAATATACAAACACATTTGTTACACACATACATACAATTCACACTTCATATGTAACACACACCCATCCTCACAACACACAGGCAAAATAAAGGGATATTTTGGTGTACAAGAAAACAACAACATGAAGCACAAAGGTCTGATAACAGACGTCACTCTGTCTTTGTTTTAACTGGGATCCTAAAACATAAGCAGACATCTGCTGTACATGAAGCAAAAGTGTACCTTCTAAAAATGAAAGGTACCAGTACATTCATTATCTTTCATTCAGAAATCCTATTTCACACACTGTCTCACAYTGAGAACGAGCAACACTGCGTGAATCGTACGAAATGGTGACTTTTAGGAAACTTTCAGACAAGGCCATGAGGGAAACCGTTGTATTCTCAATACTTCCTCATAGGTGAAAATAAAGAAGGCAAAAATCTTAAAATAGGCATGTTCGATATTTGATCATCATTCAATAGCTTTCATTGCCCATTTAATTACTTGTGTCACTGCATCAACCTGGAAAAAGTTTGGCCAGTGACAGGCTTGTATGTACTGTCCTGTAGGGCAAGTGCTTTGGAATACAAATCTGAAGTTGATTACCACTTGACAATAAAACATTATAAACTATGTGATGGACGTTGAAGGGCATTATCGTGTTTATACGCAGGTAAACCAAAGACAAATCAAGCATGCACTTAGGTCATATAAGTGCATGCATCACATTTAATTATAGGTCATATAATTAAATGTGATACGATCCCATCTTCACTCCAAGAAGTTTAAACGCAAATTACTTGTTCTCAATAGAAATGTAATGACACTCGAACTGAAAAGCGTATTCAGTCCATAGTGACAGTGACCATATAAAACTGTTGATTTTTTAGTGTTGATTAAGATGACCGTTCCCGTTTCCCTTGAAATAAATACGCAGATGCAGTTATTTGTAATTTCATAATGGATCAATTCCTATAAACTTCAGATCACAGAAAAACCACAGTGATGATTTATGACCAGATGTATCCCATGCTCTTCTTATCGGCCCCGTACAGCTCACACTAAAAACCTGCTTTGATTGAAATCGCATTTAAAAGAATGTCGCCCAATATTAAGAGCATTTCATTGGAGGATTTTGTCATAAGAGCTTCAAACTGGTGACTTCTGCAGCAAGCACTTAAAATTAAACATTCCTTTTTAAAACGCTAATTAACCAAGAAGGTTAAGTTTCTTTCTACAGTATGTCTTGATGTTAAAACCAAAAAATACAGACATTCATATATTTACATGTCCTTTACATGAGTTTTTAAAGGTATGTCTGTAGAATTCCTTTTGCCGAGGCCACCAAAATCAACTTCAATTCATACGTGAGACCGAATTAGATTATTAAGATAACATTCTTAGCTCCTTCAGAGTTAGTCTCCCTGTGTGTTAATAAAACGTCCACAAAGCAGAATGAAAGAGGAGGAAAAATGAGAACAAGTGCAGAAAGCAAACAGAGTCTAAAAAAATAAAGCTTTGTTAAATCTCTGCATTAAAGTTTTGGTTTCTACCTTTAGCTTGAATACAATGGATCTCAGAGAATGAAAACATTGAAGCAGTATGTACAGACACCACCAACAGTGGAGCGTAAAGTTAGTCCTTCAGTCTGTTGATTGATAGCGAGCGCCCAACATCATTCCTGGTGGCTGGACAGAATAGGCTGCCTGCAAATGGGGCAGGTGTTGTTTTCAGATAGCCAGCGGTCAATGCAATGGATGTGGAACTCGTGGGCACAGGGCAGTCGACGCAGTTTATTGCCCTGAGCGTACTCATTGATGCAGACGCTGCAAGCCCGGCCCTGCTCGCCCTCCAGGTTGACCTGACCGTAAGTGCGTGTGACCAGATTGTCGATCTGTTCTTTGGTTAGGCCCCGTGGGTGTTCCTCATCCTCATCTTCATTGAGAAGAAAAAAGTGCGCCAGCCTCAGAATAGGCAACGTGCCATTTTCTACTAAGTTGTTAGTGTCTCTGCTGGTTGGCCGTCCCTCTGGCCCAGTCCGGCTCACTCGTACCTGGCCTTCCTCCTCTGCCTCAGCTAGACCTTCTTGTGCTGATTCCACTCCATTGTGGGCTGTACCACCCTCATTGGAGTTGGCACGGAACGTCTGGGCTCCAGCCACTGGAGCAGAGTCCTGATTGGCTGTGGGAGTCTCTGAATCCGCCTCTGTCTCCATGAGGGAGCTGAGCTCCCCGAAGCCGGTCATGATCTGGCGCAAGATGGAGCGCAGTGCAGTCGAGCTGGGCTCGCCCAGGCCAGTTTCTGAGATGCGGCGCAAGGGGATGCGGATAGTGCTGACATAGGTGCGGATTCCTGCGCGCTCGGAACGGGAGATGGTTCGCCGAAAGCCACCGCTGTCGCTCTCGAAGGTAACAGTGTTTTCAGCGGCCCTGGCCCGAGAACGAGTGCGGCTGGCAATGCTGTCCCTGTCTCTGTTCTCTCCTGGCCTGATACGCCGCACCTGGAGGTCCAGCATGATTGTAGGGTGGCGCCGCACCCCTCCACCACCTGATACAGGCGTCTCCCCCTCTTCCTCACCTGCTTCAGGGAGAGGATCTGCTGGAGCAGTTGGTTCTACAACAGCCTCACCCATCTCCATGGCAACAGCTGTACTTCCACTAGTCTCCACTGGTGTGGTGTTGGTACTGTCGGTGGGGCTAACACTAGAAGTGGGATTTCTGTCTAGGGGGGAGCGGCTGCGCCTTGAGGAGCGAGACAAAGCTGCTCCTGCTCCTGCTGCTCTGCGCACACGGCCACGTGAACGAGTCCTACTGTTTCGTGGCTCGCGGCCAGCTGGTGCTACTTGGGAACCAGACTGAGGCAAGGCGTTGGGGCAGTCTGGGTCTTCATTTCCATTCTGCCCATCCACTGCATTAACTGAGGAGGTTGTGACCTGTATTTGACTCCTTACTGCACCACTTTCCTGCTCTTGTGATGGATGAAGGAGTGGAGCCTGTGGGGGCGGAGAGCTTGGCGATGTAGGCAGGTTCCTTCTCAAAGCTGTGGGAGGAGCTTGCGAGGTCAAAGGTGGAGTAACAGGGGGCGCCGTGCTACTACGAGTGCGGCGCATCGTAGCCCTCCTTCCCAGAGTGGGTCTGGTTGTAGAGTATGGCGTCGGGTGATGAAGCGAATAAGGTGCAGACCTTGAAGGGTTGTTTGAAGTGGCAGATACAGGGGCAGGTGATACTGGTGGGGGAGGAGACATGGGTAGTTCAGTAGGATCAGTCGTGTCGCTGTGTTCTCCGGGTTCAGGCTGATCATGGTTGATGTTGATCTCAAGGCTGAAGCGAAACTCACCACTGTTGGGGTTCGTGCGGCTGACAGCGCGCCACGTTTGGTTTCCGCTCTGACCGCTACGGGTGGCATTTCCTGTGCGCCGAAACGTGTTTAGCCACTCCAGCAGGGAATCTCCATTAGATGACTCTGCACCTGGCTCAACAGCACCTAAAAAACAAATATTTTTGAGAAACTGTGCAATTCCAATTTCATACCCTATATTCATAAATACAGCGACAGAACTGTGCATTTGTTTCTACTTGTATGACTTGACTTCAATTTTTTTTTATTGTCTTATGAGCAGCTTCAAACAAAATCTGTGCTTGTATTACTGAACAGAAAGCTATGCAGACTTCAGCAAAATTTGAACATCTGTCATTCACAATGCTCTACTCAAAGCCACACCCCTTTCTTGTTTGTTCACTGGATATTTTGGCTGCTTTGGTTGTTTTCAGCTACCAATTTGAGTGTAATGCTCTTATTACTAGCTCT
>JAZGTI010010105.1:0-18041 GCA_036877585.1 Botia kubotai
AACCGTTTTAGAAAAGTGTTTGCTTAAAGCCAGACAGACACAGTCTAGATACTGTGTTAGTCAACAGATTTACATACAGAGTAACATAAAAAAATATATACCTAGGAGAAATGAAGAGAAACAAAATGGTTTTATTTACAAATGAAAATGTGACAGAATCACACGATTCAAAACGTTAGCCAACGTCTCCTCAACGCTTTCATTCAGGCGGATGAATCCGGACCTGAGGAATACTAATGTTTTTCATCTGACGTTTTAATCAGAAAGATTTAGTTTTTAAATATTTCACCGGCTGACATTTAGATCAATGGCGCATTAACTCGGGGATCTCTGGCTGTTTAGGTGAATGAGTTTTGACTGGGTGACATTGCCTCACCCCTGTATGTGCAGAAACGCACCAGGTCCAAAGCCAGCCAAATGTTTTATTGAACTGTTTGAATCCATTATTCATTGAGTCATCAACAGCTCGGAAAAAAGCTCCCGTTGACCGGCATACCAATGACGAAGAGTATGTTCAGAAAAGCACTCTAGTTATGTGAAAATCCTAACACTGTTATTTCTGCCTGTCTGTTTCTTTCTCTCCTGCGATGTCACGCCACTCTATCTGTTCTTGTAACTCTGGCTTTCATCCCATCATCGCAGGCTTCCGTGGATTTTGATTGTGAATTTCCCATGGCGTCGTCAAGCAGAGCAGGCAGGTACCGCGTTGATCAGATCTCTGCATGAAGTGTGTCAGACGCGGGGCGCACCTGACAGATCACATTCTATTTCTGAACTTCATGTAGACGGAGATAATGAGAATCTGTGGACATTTCCACAGGTGTGAGGTGACCGTAAGCCTATAGCACTATCCCAGCTAACCATCTGAGGTTGTAAGAACGTTTTCCTGTAACGTTTCCATTAAGTAACAGAAATGTTAAAATTATGTGCTTTCAAAATCTCCAGTTATTTTAACGTTATTGTTTGTTTATGAGAACATTATTTAAATATTTTCTGTAATAATTTTTAAACGTTCACTAACCACCTAGGAATAACATTTTTGAGATGACTTTTGGAGAATGTTAGCCAACATTTTGAGAACATTTCCTGTTAGCTGGGATCTCTGCTGCTCACCGTGGCATTGAAGATTAAGTTGATTTTCCCTCAGTTCTGCTTGACAAAAGGAACCTTTTCAGGCGAGAAGAATGAGGCAAACAGAATACTGCCATTAGTCCAGAAGTGAAGCTGTGGTGGAACCCAGCGGAACATTCTATTGCTCGTACCCAGCTAACAGGGAACGTTCTAAAGAAACGTTGGCTAATGTTCTCTAAAAGTTCTCTAAAAGTTCTCAAAGTTCTCAAAAAATGTTCTTGCAGTAATGTTAGTCGAATGTCATCTTAACATTGTTTATCATATATCAAAAAAGTTATTTTTAAGTACTTAGTGGAATGTTTTAAAAACGTTATAGAATTAAGAGAATGTCTAAAACGGGATGTTTTGAACATTCCTAGAACTTTTAAAATGATGTTTGAATGTTTTTGTTACTTAATGGAATTATTAGGGGAACATTTTTACAACCTAAAATTGTTAGCTGGCTTGAGACAGCTGGATGCTGTTTTATAGCTCAGAATGTCTTTGTTATATTTTGGATACGTTTAAATATCAGATGTTTCTCCTGAAAGTCTTAGACACAAAAGATAAAATGTTGATGTACAGTAAGAATATGAGCAACTGTATTATATGAACGCACATGGACGTTATCATAGGTCAAATAATTCAGTCTTGGTAGAATATGAGGAGTGTTCATATTAAAAACTGTGATTTTTGATGGCAGCATGTTTGAGATGTTGAAGCACCTTTATAACAGGAAGCAACAAGTGTGTCACTTTATCAGACGAGGTGATTTCGTGCTGCACACTTGAGGAAAACAATCAGAGGAGCCAAACTGTGACGTCAAACAAAAGCTCTAGTGTAAAAACTCCCTCCGTTTCAGGCAATCAATTCACATTCTGTACGCTGCACTTAAAATCCCTGTTTAGCAATTGAGAGCAATTTGGCTTGGCATTATGGGCCGGTGGAGTGAGAGAATGAGATGAACTTTTATTGCTCGACTCTCAGTCTCTCTCTCTCTCTCTCTCTCTCTCTCTCTTTCTCTCTTTTCTTACTCCCTCCATCTTTTCTTTCCTACAGCCATTACACTGCAAGAGTGACAAAAATAATTTCGCGTGTCTGTGAATGCGTTCATTGGCCGGTGTGGTGACTGACCCCGCCTCCAGCTGGGCCTGATTTCCTAAAAGTTTGCAGGAAACGTTTTTAGAATAACGGCTGTTTCTCTCAAAGATACCAAAACATTCTTGCAGTAACATTAGTGGAGGGTTTTTCTAATGATATATCTCAAAAACGCTATGCTTAAGTTGTTAATGGAATGTTAAAGAATTAAAAAAGTTTAAATAATGTTGTTATAACCAAATAGAAATGTTAATACAACACACAGCCATCCACCCTGACCTAAAATACAGAGGAGGTTAAAATAAACCCACACCAATCCCTGGGTGCTTTGTCAGGGCCCGGTTCCTGAATTATACACATCACTGAATCCAATTTCTAAGTTAAGAACTTTTGGAGGCCAGAGTCGGTTCCGGGTTGCTGTCTAATGGAAAATGGAGATTTTGAATCACTCGAAAAGTCAACTGACAAGCCACTATGAGGACCAGTGTGATGTATTATGGGAATTATGATAGATGATGGATATGTACATTTACAAATGGACCTGAGAGAATCCAGTCGAATGGATTTAAAAGATGAGAAGTGAGGACTTGCAATGTTTCTCAGATGTCCTCATGTGAAAAGAACATTTTAAAAGGAATAGTTCACGCAAAACTGAAAATTCTGTCAATATTTAATTAGCCTCATTTTGTGTCAGACTTGTAGGACTTCCTGCCTGCAGTGGAACACGTTTTGTTTGGAGAATGTTCTGGCTTCTCTTTTCCATAAGATGAAAGTGAAAATTGAAAATGTAAGAGCCAAAATGCCCAAAAAAGTCATTAAAGTATCATAAAAAGTGGTCCGAGCGATGCTTTGTCCTCTGAGGATATTTCTGAAGAACAGTGGGCGGGGTTAATGAACACCTATCACAAAAGAACAGTTATCATCCATGTAACAACACAGCTAACAATTTTAGGTTGTTAGAACGTTTTCCTAATGTTTCCATGGACATTACAACATTAACATTACAAATGTTAATTTAAAATGTTCAAAACTTCCTTTTTTAGACGTTTATTAACATTATTGTTTGGTTATTAAAATCTTTTCAATTCTGTAACATTTTTAAAATGTTCGCCTAACAACTTAAGAATAACGTTTTTAATTCGATGATTAAACGTTAGAAAAGTATTCTGCAAAAGTTACTGAAAGAACATTTTGGATAATTGAGGGAACTTTTAGAGAACAGTAGGCAATGTTCTAAAGAAAAAACCTCTATTGACAGTGACTATAGTATTTTAGTTTTTTGTTTGTGCGGGTCATTGAATTATAGTTAGAAGGTCTATGACTCGTATGACATTGTTATTTTTGGCTCTTGCTGTTTAGATCTACACTGTCCAACTCACCATTGACACCCTGTGTGTGGCAGTCAGACCGCACACAGAGACCCGGTCTGCCAAGACACCCATCTGGCCTGTTGAGTCAAAGTGACTCGGGAAGGCCAAGACATCACAAGACGGCAAGTGCCCGCAGGTGCCATCTCTGTTGTCCCACCCGTCCATCTCTATGCTGCTCTCTTCCTGGTTGTGGCAGGTGACATGACAGCCTGGGGTCAAAAGGCAGACGGGTGGAGGACAGAGTGACAGAGAGGTGGAGTAACACAGCTTCCCTGTCTCAGCCCACGTGTCACCTTCACTCTCAGAGATATGCTAAAGAAGATTAAAGTGAAGCTCTTTCTGCTTCTGAGTGAGAAGCCATGAATCTTCTGAGAGAGAGAGAGAGAGAGAGAGAGAACGTCCAGGAGGTTTAAGGAGGAAATGAAGCAGAAAATACCAGTGAAATAAGACGTTTTCCCATTAAGATGGTGCGCAGGAATGTTTGCCCTTATGAACGCTTGAGACCGAATGCTAGGACAGATTAGCCGGCTAAGTGGATATAAAGATGGAAGGGCAGGCGGTGTAGTATGCATACTAGAGAGGACTTCAAGAGATGAAAATGGCTAAAGTCAGTGTCAGGAGCTCATGTGCAGGTCATTAATAAGTGCTCACTTATCCTAACCTGAAAGTGTGGATATATTTAGATCTTTCTGTTGAGGTGTATAGCAGAGAGAAGACAGAAAATGTTGGTTGCTGAACAGAATCTAGCATGAACCAGCCATGAACCAGGACTTAGCTGGTGACCAAAATCCGACCAGCTAACCACCTTAGGCTGATTTAAACTATTTTTTTATTTAAACTTGCAGGCGTTCTCTCTGAAAACGTTTTGCAAAACGGTCGTGCAGTAATCTTAATAGAGCTTTTTTTAACATTGTGTATCATATATATCAAAAAAGCTGTTCTTTAGTGGAACATATTTTATAAACATCACAGAATTTAAAAATGTTTAAATGACGTTCTTTTAACTAAGCAATAACGTTAATATGTTAATAACTTATGACGTTTTGAACATCCCTAGAACTTTCATAACAACAATTTTAATGCTTTGGTTACTAAAGGAAACGTTAGAGAAACGTTCTTACACCCTACAATTGTTAGCTGTGTAGGCCATAGCGACACGAACAGTCTCTTTTGTTATTCGGACCAATGAGTCATTGACCATCATTACAAGTCACATGACTCCAATCAAACAGGAAATCAAGCAGTCTGTTACATAAGCCATCATATAACTCTCTCTCTCCTTAGAGCAGTTTAATGCAATCACAAGAGAATAATGAATCAGAATTACACCGGTGAAGTGTAGTGTACAAATTTAAACAGGAAATACAGTATAACATTCGCAACACAATCAGCCTGTACGTCTGCAATCAGACCTCATTAATATTAGCGCTTGTGGAGTATCTACAGAACACAAAAGTGCTTAAATGTGCTATTGACTTTCACAAAATTCCTTCTCAGTTTTTACCGTTAAACTTACAAAATATTGAAGCGATAGCTGAGATTTAAATTCTTCTGTTTTAATACTCCTTCATCCTCTCGCTGACGGTCATTAGAAATGTAATTGTTCTTTGTAATGATGTTTCTTTCTATTCGACAAGGCGTCTCTGTTAATCCACATTTACGAAGCTGTAAATCCATAATCTGCTCATTAAAAATCTTCGTTTGTAGATAACGCAAAGAGACACGTCTTCATTATTCTGACTGGAGCGTTTCTCATGAGTTTCTGAAACAGATTTCTGGGTAATATACTGTATCTGTAGCGTATAAGAAGCGGAAATTACAGTACTTCATGGGAAGCCTGAAGGTGGTCATTTGTAGTCATTTTGTTTGTTTGTTTGATTAGCACCATGAACGAAGCCTCATGTTGGCTATGTGTTTAGCTATGCTTTAGTTTTTCCATTGTGCCACATAAACATGTCAATGCTGTTTTCACACATATTTCATATAAATGTGTCTTTCATAATTGAGAACCTACAGACTGTTAAAATGACCAAAAGGACCCATTTTAACTTCAGTGGTTTATGTTTTATTAGGTATATTGTACTTGTGTCGTGTACAATACGTTTTCATTTCATCTGATGATTTTCTTAACATTTAATATTAACTTGAAATTTAAGCACCGACTTATAATTATTATATAATGTAATCACATCATTTATTTTTAACGGATTACCAGTAAATAAAATACAGACGGTCTTATTTTCACATATGGGTTAGTTTTTAAATGAGTGGCAGGCAGAAAAATGGGACCTCAATAGAGTTTGTTTCCGCCTCAGAGGAGCGAGTCTTTTGTCCCTGTCTAATGACACTCTGAGGTTCACGTATCTTCATGCTTCAGGTTCCTTCAGATCAAACTGTGTTCACCTCTGCGTTCAGCGCACGAAGACTCTTTCCACACACTGTCCACAGTCTTCAGCTTCTGCGCGATGAAGCTTTCCGCTCTGTCATTCTGTGTGAGCTAACCACGACGGCACGGATGTCATGGATTCCGTACACAATGTGTATCTAGACCACAAAGAGATATTTTATTAGAAACATGCGGCCAATCATTGTTTGAGGATGTTCCTGTAGCTTAGTAGTAGCTCAATTGGTAGAGGAGGGCAAAGGTTGTGGGTTCGATTCCCAGGGAACACGCACTGATAAGTTGTGTAGCTTGAATGCAGCGTAAGTCGCTCTGGATAAAAGCGTCTGCCAAATGCATAAATGTAAACGCAAAGAGCTTATTTGAAAATCTGAAACTGATTTTGTTGTTTGAATACATGGATTGTTTTACCCGTTATGGCGTCTGAAGTCAGGTTTTGATCATTGTTTATCTGGAAACCGCAGTTCTGCATTGCATTTACATCTAAACTGTGTTTGTTCATACAATCTCATGTTTTGTTTACAGCAAAGCAGAACATAAGCTGTCAGATTTAGCGGTTAGTCTACCACATCCTGCCAGAGTCTGTCTGCAGCTTTAAATCTGAGCTCCCCAACAAAACAGTGCGACAGTGAGAAATGAGATGTGGGAGAACATGGGAAGTTGAGACGAACTACAAGGTAATTGCTTTCACTGTGTGTGTTCCATGTTGATGGAGTCACACACACACACACACACACACACATTGTATGAGGTTAACACACAGCGTTCACACTTATGTTTCTAACAAAAGGCTTTGCACCCCTTCCCCCGCCCCCCCAGAGCAGGACTGAGGCGTGGGGAGGGATGGATGGAGGGCTAATTGAAAGTGCAGAAAATCTTGCGTTAGGTCATCTTTCACTTTGGCTTTTAACTAGGTTCGGCGGTCTCCATGGCAACCATGGTTGATTGGGGTGCTGACCACAAGCGGATCATTTTTAAAGGGAAACACTTTAAAAGTACTTTAGAGTATTTTCTGTTTCATTGTTTCTGTTGTTAATATTCATATGCTGTTACAAAACAGATGGTATATAGATGATGGGTGGATGATGGATGGATAGATAGATGGATAAAATATAGATTGGGGGTGGCCTCTTTTGACTTGGACTAGCATTTAGCAATGACTAGCAACGCCCTAGCAACCAATCACCCTAACCGACCACATGTAGCAATGCCCTGACCACCACCACAGTCTGGAAACCTAAGACTCTTTTCAGAGGTTTAGTACCTCTCACATTTCCTTCAGAAAATGTAAAGATCTAGTTAATATGACGTCCCGCATGGCCTTAATTACATCAGCATACACTGTTTTTGCTGCTGAGAAAGTGATTACATTTTAACGGAAGATTAAGAAAACAAACCTTTATTTTTTTAAAGTAACCTGCCTGATGAATCGCGTGCCATAAGACCACAAACATTAAATTAAGAAAGTAAACACAGTCTGTTTTGATCTCATGTTGTCTTTAATTGTATTTCAGCGCCTCAGAATTTAGTGGCAGGGAGATAATAAGCCAGGCACACGGTGTTGAACTCTACATTTAAAACTTCATTAGCTCTGACAGCTAAGGTAGTGCTGTACTTTGTAATGTAATGATTTTTCCCAAGGGCACTGGCCAAGCAGAGGTACAGAGGCGTGACCTGTGGGCTCTGACAAAACCCGCTGCCCCCAGAACGATTCTACGGGCCCGGCCCTGCTGACAAGGCTCATATCATAGCTCTAAAAGCCAACAGAGTTGCTGAGGCAAGGCGAATAAGTGAACCAAGAAATACTTATTCTGAGGACAGATTTTTGCCATTTGAGAGGGGTAAAGGTTTCCCTGGAACAAAATCCGGACAGTTATGCCCCTCGTTGCTGTGCGACCCGGGGCGTTTTTTTAATGCATTTGGAATGCAGCACAAATGCATCTACTTGGCGTGTGAGGTTAATGAACAGTGAGTAATGACTGCACGCTTACACCAGCATATGAAAAACAAAGTGCTGATCGCAGACGCATGCACACATTACCGAAACAATCCTTCTGACCTTTGCTGGGAGAACTCACATGCCTTTGAAACATCATTAATTGTCTTCGGATGAAAAATGACACCCTTATAGATGTTCTGCTTAATGTTTATATTGTTTTGAAGGTGCACTCAGTCATTTCTGTGTGTGTTGTGTTGTCATTGTAGAAATATATCGTTCACAGAACAGTGTCCAATAAGAAGGGGTTCGGCTGGTCATGTGATCTCAACATGTCTGCCCCCATCAGGCGAACCCCTCCATGTAAAACAATGTCTCACTTCATGTAACTGTCATTTTAAACATTTTTCAAATGTACTTCTTAATTATTTAGGGGTAAAGAAACATTTTGATTATGAGAACAAAATGACTGAATGCACCTTTAAGCCGCTTGATCTTGATTGTGACAAGATGCAGGGGAACTTTTTGGGGTGCATGTGCGAGCTGCCCCCCTCCCCAAAAAACAGTCTTTCACTCTCTCTCCAATTGTTTCAGCAGATAAATGGGCTTTAGAAAGGTCCCCTGGTTCCTGACCCACTTCCTGTCCATTTGATCAGCTCAATGGAGCACTTTTAGGGATTTTCTGTGCTGTTCCCGGACAAATTGGACGGTAAACTGTACAGGATTGCTGTGATGGACGACTGTAATTTTGTCCCCTCTTTCTCATTGGTCTGTTGGAGATAAGTAAGCTCTTCTTACAGACAAAGCTTCGCCAAAGGCAAATGGTCAAACTGTGAAGCTACAATAACACACGACAGGAAAGAGGCACAGGGCTGAAGAACGAATGAACATCGAGCTGAACAGAACAATCCCTGTGGGCTCAAAAACAGATGAAAGTTTATTATAGCAGGTTGGCCAAATCGAGAGCTGTGAATTGCCGAGTGACGGGATGCGCGAATTGTCTCGTTATATGTGATGTGATATCACCTGCTCTCAGCCTCAGATGACATGCTGCTCATACACCATCAGATATATACTGCACACCAAAATGAGGCTTTATATGTCAAGCGGCAATCTGTTGAAAACACTTTTCACACTCTCACTGGTTTAATTTTGTCGCTAACAATGTCTAGCGGTGGAATGACGATTTAAACGCTTCACGATTTAAACAAATTAAAACGCTTGCTGAGGCTAAATTCATGTCGATTTTCAGGGATTCTAAACACAAAAACGTTCACAGTTTTTGCATGTAAAGCTGTTTTGAAACAGTGCGACATTGTGAGAATAAAACTGCTTTCCCAGCTAACAATGTTAGGTTGTAAGAACGTTTCCCTAACGTTTCCAAAGTTCTAGGAACGATCAAAACGGGGTCCAGTTTTTTGCATATAACGCTATTGTTTGGTTATACAAACTTTATTCAAGTGTTTTTAAAAATTGTGTAACTTTTTTTAAAGAGTAACAATTTTGATTGTAAACGTAAAATATAAAACGTTAAAAAAGCATCCTAGTAACATTACCGCAAGAATGTTTGATGAGAACTTTGAGAACTTACAGAACGTTAGCCTATGTTCTGAGAACATAGTTCCTGTTAGGACATTTGAACTCGAATCGGAACTTTCATTAGGCTAATTTGACAGACACTTCTTGATTGGAAATCACACTGTATTTTTTTCACTTTGTTTGCATAGTTTATTCAGAATATATTATAATCAACTTCAGAATAACTGCAGAATAACTCATCACATACAAAATTGCAAAATTGAACAGTGATTGGTTCTTGGTACCTCCTCCTGTCTTTTAGGGCAGGAATGAGACGCAGAGTGGCCCAGACTTTAAGTGGTAAACTGTGGTTCAGTATTAAACCCTGCGTACAGAGGACATCTGTTACTGTGTTCATTATTAATCTTCCCACATGTTCCCTGCGCATTAAAGCACAATCGATACCGGCCTGCATTCTGATTGAGGCACCAAAGGGAAGGGAATAAAAAAAAGAGGTGCACAATCGCCCTCTTCCATTTGGCACCGGGCAGGACGCGGGGATTGCCTTTAAATGCCACAGTCAGTCATTCAGCAGGTATCGATCAGCCTTCAGAGCTCTCAGAATTAATTCAACAGAAATGACGAGAGCTTTTGTAAACCAGAGTCGCGGCCGGTCCACCTGCCGTCTCTCCCATTATAAACTGCAGGGCGCACCGCACATCCAGAGCGTATTGTTTGGTTTTAAATGGACAGACAACGACGCAGCGCTGTTCTCTCAATGTTCTCTCAATGTTCCGGTTAGAAAATGTTTTTGTGCTTTAAAATCACCCGAGAGAAAAACGCAATAACAGCGCATAAACATCGGCCACTCTGGTCAGCAATTCGCAGAGCGCGTCATTTTAACATGCATGAGATATCGACACGCGTCGCGAGCGGACGTGACGCGCGTCGCATTCAATGAGCGTTAGTTTCCAAACAATAAAACATCTTTCACAGTCATTTTTCAAACAAAACCAGATGATTCAGGACGTATCTGAGCACTCCATCTCGATGGATTATCCATCAATGGGATTTTTCCCAGCAGGACGCATGTTCAGCCGAAAGGCGCATTAACAAAATAAGCGCAAATCATTTGGCCTTATTTCTGACCCAGCTAACAATTGTATATTGTAAGAACATTTCTGTAACATTTTCATTAGGTAACAAAAACTTAAAACGTTATTTTGAAAGTTCCAGGAATGTCAAGAACGTCTATAAACATTTATTTAATTCTGTAATGTTTTTAAAACATTCCACGAACAACTTCGGAATAACATTTTTGACGTATGACATATAACGTGAAAAAACATTCCACTGACAGTACTGCAAGAACTTTTTTGATAACCTTGTAAGAACCTTTAGAGAATGTTAGCCAGTGTTCTGAGAACATTCCCTGTTAGCTGGCACTTGATGGATTATTGACCAATAGGATTTTTTCCAGCAGGACGTGTGTTCAGCAGAAAGGTGCATTAATGAAATAAGTGCAAGTTTTTGGGCGTTATGTCCGAGCGCTCGTCATGTGAAAACTATCAATCTCTATGTGTTGTATCCAGTATTGATCTGCAGTCTGCAGTGATCGCACTGCTAGCTGGGAAACAACAGCTCTTTTCTCCTATCTTATATTTTTCAGGTTTATGTGTTTGTCATCTGTCAGGTATCTGTTCAGAAGTATTGACGTGTTTGTTCAGAGCAGAGATATCTTCTCATTTTCAAACTGCTTTCTCTTCTCTACCTATTATAATAGCTACTGCATAAAACTGTATCATCTTTAAATAATGAATAAATATTTAACCCGACCTCATGGAAAATGTAACTATTTTATGAGGTGGTGATTTCATATGAATTCGTACAAAGTTGTTCATCCAGTACATTCTTTTGGAAGGTCCACCTCTAACCCTAACCATTAAAACCAGATCGTATTAAAACATATGATTAAGATCCTACAAATTCATATGAATTAGCCATCAAAAACTTAAAATAGTAACAAATTACCAAGAGGTTGTGTGCGAATATTTTACGACTAATTTTACAGTCTGAAACATAGTATCGCGCATTATAAGTTGGAAAATGTTGCAGTTTGTGTTTCATGTTATATAAATATTACAGCAGAACGGCCAGGATGAACACAGTCTTTTTCAAATGGATCTGTTGTTGTGTGCAGAGTGATTTACAGTTTGCAAGTGAATGGGCCATTTTGAGCAATAGGTGCACTCAACGTACTGTATAGAGCCATAGGTTTTCACTTTGGTCCCACTTCCTGTCTGTTACCACGGAGATCAGCACACATCAGATGCTCTTCAAAGTCACTTGAGGCTGAAAGAGATTGAGCTGAAATGAGTTTGTCCACCAGGACCATGATGATGACAGTTGGAGAGAATGACCATCAAACTCCAAAGAATTTTAATGGCAAGCATTTACCAACAACAGAAATCTGCACAAAATTACTTTAAAAAAAAAGACAAACTCCAAAGGCAGAGATAAGCTATGGTAGTCTTTTTTGGGGACAGAAACTGGATGGTTGTTTTATTGCGGTAACCTTGAAGTGGGCATCTATTGAGAAGGTCACACTGTGACGTCTCTCATAACCTTTGAGGACGAATTAATACAGTCCAATTAGAGAAAGACAAGATGAAGAGATAAAGCTAAACAATTTCCTTCATACAAATGAACTGGAACGGACAGAAGCAACAAGTCCTTCTGGAACTTTGTACACTGTCCCATGACTTATTTTTAAAGCACTAGAAAGACAACCTATAACAACCTATAACCTATATAACAATAATATTTTAATTGTAGTAAAACGTTAATAATTATGAATGCTTTTATCTGCAACTAAATTTATGAATATTAATACAAAAAAGTTACAAAGTGTTAACAGCATTCACCATAGCTCAACCATCCAATCTTGTGATTTCAGTCTTGTGAAATACTTGAAGTTATTCAGTAGCTTAAAGAAAAACCTAACTATACGCTAAGTAACTTAACTATAAACTAAGTGACATTAGGTCCCAGGGTAGCTAGCCTCCACTGAGAGAGTTTAATTTGTTATTTTAACCCTGTTACCCATTCTGCTTATTACTTATTACTTCCTTTTACTGGTTAGCAGTTCAAAAAGAAAAACAAAACTTTCTTCTAAAAGGGTTTCAGGCACTGTTTGGTACCCTGTTTTTGGAAAGTGCCATACATGTATCCTTTACCTCATTCCTCTTCTATCATTCCTCATCTTTTACCTCATTCCCCATCTTTCAGTCCTCATCCTTTACCTTATTCCCCATCTTTCATTCCTCGTCCTTTACCTCATTCCTCATCCTTCATTCCTCGTCCTTTACCTCATTCCTCATCCTTCATTCCTCGTCCTTTACCTCATTCCTCATCTTTCATTCCTCATCATTTACCTCATTCCTCATGTATCTCACACATGTACAGTATCCAATCACCTGCTGCCAGCTCACCTTCATGTAGAACTTCTCCATCCATGGCAGTTCATTAGTTTTCAAGGTGGCATGCCAAGGAAAATGAAGTCATGTCTTCCTGCAAGGGGATCTCAGATCTTTTTAACAAGAATGAGAGGCTGTGCTGCTCAAACAAAGCTGTTTCAGCTAAAAGCGTTCCAAATTTAGCTCGGATTTGCTCCGAGGGCGGTTTTGAAATCGGCCTCCATGACCGAATTTAATTGTGGCCGTAAAAGTGTTATTGAATTAATGTGATTGTACATGGGCAATTGGTCATTTTATGAATCATTCCCCTGTGTAATTCGATTTGGAAATGTAATTGCTTAATCGCACGCTTGACATCCAGCCCAGATGCTTTTGTTCTCCGATACTGTGTAGTGATGCAGAGGAATATTCAATAGGAAAATGTGAGTAAATTAATTTTTGCCTCGTGATAAACTGGTACAGAGGTTTACAGTGCTTTAGTCTTCAAGGGTAATTTCAGCCCCAAATTACCCTAGCAGTCCACCAGAGTGAGGATGTCCTGAGGGGGTGGGGGGTGTTTGGCCTGGTTTGGGTTGAATATAGATTTTCTTCATACCAAACTTGGAGATGTCCAGATCAAGTGTTTAAAAGTGTTTTAATGGCGAGACTGCTTGTTTCAGGTTATTTAAAATACATTTTCAGGTTTTTCACTAAATTAAATTGTGCAGCATGTTTTCTGATCATTTTAAAATGATGTATTGAGCTTCTATTGTCCTTTCTCGTGGTGATAATAGATCAAATATGACAACAGTAAAATATTCATGGTTTTAAAATATTCGTTATTATTTGTTCACATTAATTTCAATATACGTGACATTAAAATATTCAACTGGATTTTAACTGGGGTTATTTCAGCGAAAAACATTTAGCCGTGATTTTAATAAAACGAATGAAACATGACCTCATCTCTTTACGTTGATTTTGGTGTTCATTAGCGCAGTGGAGCGGTGCAGCGGGGCGAGACGGGAACATTAGACGCATGATTTGCGCACACCAATGTTAATGGGAAGCAGTGCAGTCACCCTGCAGCGGCGCCCAGGGGAGAGTGTCACACCTAGTGCACTTCCTGTTCAAGGTTACTAACTTTCTTAAAATGATCACTGGTATTTTGCGCATGTTGGGAACACAAAGCTAGGCAGCCAGTTTTAGAGGCTAGCAACAGCAAGCGTAAGATCCCAGCACTTTATTTAGCCATTGCTAACAGGAAGTGAACGGGTAACTTCTAACCAGCATTACAAAAAATGGTTATGAAAAATATCGTCTACCCGGCCAAAAATGTGACTTTGTGTTTGTTGCTGCGCAGACCGATCAATAATCAGATGACATCAGAGACTATTAGAGATCTATTTTTGTGATTTTCAGGTATGTGATGCATATTTTCAACGAACAATTTTAGATTGTAAGAACGTTTACGTAATGTTACCATTTAGTAACAAAAACGTTAAAAAAGTGATTTTGAACGTTCAGTTCTTTAGACGTTGTATTAACGTGTTTGCTTGGTTATAAGTACATTATTCAAACATTTTTTAATTCTATAATGTTTATAAAACGTTCCACTAACCACTTAAGAATAAGGTTCTTGATATATGTGGTGTATAACGTTATAAAAATTCTACAAAAGTTACTGATAACTGTTTTTGATAACTTTGAGAGCACTTTCAGAGAATGTTAGCCAACATTCTGAAAGCATTCCCTGTTAGCTGGGTTTACCAGTGCAGTTTAATTTTAATTGCTGTATTTCAGTGATATTATATGGTGTTGTGCACAACAGACCTAATAGTCAACGAATGTAAACGTGTTAAGGAATGCGTGTCTGCGCAGGTGGAACACGTTGCATTCAAACTCAGCAAGGCACAATTGAAAGCACTGATTCACTTTTTCTCTGAGGTCTCAGGAGCACTGAAGCTCTCTGTGTATTATTGATTTCTATAGATCTACTGAGAGCAATCACTTTCAGTGTCTCTGTTGGCGGGAAAGACAAAGAGTTAAATCAAGTCGGAGTTCAACGCAAGTCATTTTGACTCTAAAGAACCAAACCCACCACAGACGACATGTTCCCAACAGATCCCACAGAACCTCATGAAGTGATCATAGAAGCATCAAACAATGCCACAGATGCTGTGTCATATGAACACAACCGTTCTGCCAGGTGAAACCACAGATAAGTGCTTCTGTACTCTATAGATAGACCGTAAGTCTCACCAAAAAACATCAAGAAACATATTCACAATTCATATTTTAAAAAAAACATTAATTTTGTAATATGTTTTATGTTTAAAATGTAACATTTATATTTTGGTAACACTTTACAATCAGGTTCCGTTCGTTAGCATAGCTAACATGAGCTAACGGCGAACAATATATTGTTCTGCTTTTGTGTCTTTATGTATGTTTAATTAGTGCGCAATGAAATAACATGAACAAACAATAAACTGTAAACTGATTGTATCTGCAATAACTAATGTCAACAGATAAAACGTTTGATTTGCGTTTTGCGTATGTACATTTTCTGCTTGATTTTGCGTTGTATTTCTTTTCATTTTGAGTATAATTGTGTGTACTTTTAAAATTTTGCATATGACTTTTTGTCTCTTAATTTTCTGTATGATTTTGTGTATTTCTTTTCATTTTGTGTTTGTTTTTATATGGTGTTTTTTAAAGTACACCTGAAGTGCAGATGTATAATGAGAGATATGCAGCAGGTGTAAAACAGATAAGCTGTGGCAGTCGTCTGGGCTCTTTTTTAATATCATAGACTGCTTTAAATCCGGGAACATAGAGGTAAGAGACTCACAGCTGATGACCTCTGACCTCTTTTCTCTTGCAAATGATCATCACAAAGACCAGCATAGCCAGCCTCATATTTCATATTTCCCATGAGGCTCTTTCTGTGCAAGGTCTGTGTTGTTTACTCTGCCTTCACTCCTGTTTTCCTGTGACTCTGACTAGTGGCCATTCAGTGGTGTATTTCAGCTCATTTTAAAATAATGTAGATTTTCCTTTATTTATTTCAGTGTAGCTACTTCACATGCTTAAATACATTTAGGTAGCAGTGTAGTTAGTAGCTTGTTTGAAGTGTAGCTTGGCTACAGCATAAATCAACAGTATTTATTAGTTATGAGAATCTTGTAGCTACAGTAGACAAACTGGGCAGGCAACAATTTCCCATTGTTCGTGCTGTTGGTTAAAAATGCCGAACACCATTTCAAATCTGTCCGGATGTGTTCTCATTTCTCTAATTAATTCTGTCTGATTCTTGTAGATATGGTGAACGTTAGGTCTTGTCTGGCTGTTCATTTCGTTAATGAATTAACAATGAATGTTGTTCTCTCTGCATGTTTAAATGAGTAATTTATAAACGAGTCTGCTAGAGATGAAGGTACAAATCACAACCCTTCTACAACTAGACACGCTTTAGCACAGAGTCTCACATCAGATGAATAATCTTCTGTTTCTGATAATATCAGCCTGTAGAGCTTTTGCATACATTCGACAGTATGTGTGTTCGAACCCACAACCTTTGTGTTGCAAACGTAATGCTCCAGTTGAGCTACAGGGACACAGTATAGCGTATGTTTCCACACATCTCTTCTGCTGATGTCTGCACATCTCTTTGTGTTCAACTCATCTTTGACCCTGACAGGTTTGCTTCACATTTACTCCGTCGCCCAGATGGCCTTGATCTGCCTTTGGTTTCTGTCCTCTGATGCTGCGAGACTTCATTCAGTCTTCACAATCAACCGAGATCAGCCACTGGTTTGATCATCTGCTGGATCATCTCTACAGGTGAGAATGACATCATGTGTCTCTACTGAGGGAACGGTGATTTCTTAACAGAGATTGGCTGTCCTGTTTTATCACAGCTCTGGTTTGAGGCTCTTATATAAGCAGTGCAGAAATGTGTATAACCACACAAGGCTGCAGTGACTGACTTAAATTCAGTACCCTGAGAGAAGCTCCAGAAAGCTAACTTAGGCTCCATAAGATTGTGAGGTTCTCTGTTTTTAATACTTCAACTGGTATTTTTACACCGAATACAGCAGTGCTCGGGTAAACTCTAAAACTTGGAGTCCCTGTTTTTTTAGTGTAAAGCAGAGACTGCCAGTCTTTCCCCACGAGGGCTACCGACCTGGAAAATTTAATCAAACACACTTGAAAAGCAAAATATTGTCTTAAAGATTATTTGAAAATGACTGACAGGTGTGTTTGATTATCATCGGAGCTGCTCGCTGGATGATCATCTTTCAATTCAATTCATTTTTTTTTACAGTGTTGCATTGTTTTTTACATACAATAAAAATGCAGAAAACTGAAAAATAATGAAACGTGTACAACACAGAATGCATCTGTGTATGTTTATTTTGTAGACATGCAAATGTTTATATGTACTTTGCATGTTTCTATGCTCTGCGCCTGCTAATTATGGTTAAATGACAGTAATAGCCTTCTGATTGATTTTGGTTATTTTGTGGCTACCTAAATAAGTCATCAAAATATCGTTTAAGAAGCCCCCCCACCCCCCGTCGCACAGACAGAACCCTTTTCTTCCTGATGGTGACAAACACACAATCACACTCTCTCCTACACTCGTGATCTAACCCAATTTGATCGTGTATTGGAAACGAGTTAAGCTTGTCTCTCGTCTGCCATCCCATTACAAGCAAGGAAATGATGTCATCACTCAGATACTGTCAGTGTCTTCAAGAAGCTGTAATAATATCTGATGTGCTGGTCTGTTTTCTGAAGTGGTGAGAGAGAAATCTGATTCTACTCGCTTCACCTTACAGACATCCATAATCAAGATGAGTTCGCTGATTTGTGAAGCGTTGAAAGTTGAGTTGTTAACAGAGGACACATTAAAGGTGACGATGATCTTGAGTTTGAGAATGAGAACAAAGAAACGTCACAGCTAACAATTTTAGGTCGTACGAATGTTTCCGTAATGTTTCCATTAAGCAACATAAACATTAAAAACGTTATTTTTAATATTCTATGAAAATATAACACATCCAGATTTTTAGATGTTGTATTAATTTTATTGCTTTAAACATTTTTAATTCTGTAGTGTTTTTAAAATGTGCCACAAACTGTTT